>JAMKCH010071026.1:0-98402 GCA_023653785.1 Ophioderma brevispina
GGGGCCATGCTGCCCAAAATTTCACTTGTTAAAATGATAAACATTAAATGTTGAAGTCTTTATTGTTATCAAAAGAAAGTGTATGAATAAAACATTGTAGTACTGGGAGGGTAAGGCCTGTAGTTAAGTGAAAGATATATCAATGAACATGTTACTGGCAAAGTTTTCCTTATTTTTTTTCACAAACCACCAGGTACATGTCGCAGATAATTGTAGATATCTCAACAAACCACCAGGTGCACGTCCCAGATAGTGTCAGGACATAGAATGACTTGTAGATGTTAATAAAGTATAGCCTGAAGTTTAAAAGTTGTGTCATACAGTGCTTCCTTAAAAGTGGAGAACGCGGAGTTCTGGCCTCCGCAACTTACCCATGCTATAATTGAGATCCATATAGGAGGTGGCGGCCCCAAACATATTCAAATACAAAGGGGCGCCCGCTACAATATCTTGGGTCTTCTTTGGGGCAATCTACACGGCAGCGCAGATCCAGATCGGATCCAGATCGGATCCAGATCTCGTATCCAGTTGCGTCTACACGGGCAAGATCCAGATCTGCAACGCGTACATGGTGTGTACACGCTTGGTTGGTGTCGCTGTACTTTAAGCGCGTACTTTTAGGTTACGCGTAAAGTATTCCTCGATCACCACGGTTACGCGTAGCATATGTACACTTTACGCTTCGAAAGGTCGCCGTACTTTCGCACTCACTGCGCGGCCGTGTAGAGTTCTATAAACGGTCTCCCGTGATCTGGATCTCGGGGAAACGGATCCGATCTGGATCTGAGCTGCCGTGTAGATTGCCCCTTTGACGGACTCGCGCCTATCTCTATAGCAAGCTGTCCTTTTTGCAATTGCAACAGTCCTGTATGAATGGCCTTCTTCCTCCTTCATAAACTAACTGCAAATCGGCATGCATTGTTGTGTCAGCATCGCCGAGTTTGACACAAATTTTATGTATACCCTGAATTATTCTTTTAAATTTACCACCATGACTTGGCTAGACGTGGACAGCGCCCTGACCCAGAGGTATTTATGCTAATGAGGTTACATAAAGAGGTTTATTTAGACAGTCTAATACCTGCAGATCACACACTCAATACACAGACAGCCAGCCAAGTAAAATGTGTTCAGAAAAATTTTATGTGGGCATTTTTTGTTACAAGCTGGCAACCATGTCAGATCAACTGCTCATATGGTATAGTTTCTCATAAGAGTTGTTGCCAAAAATACAAATTTATTTTTTTGGCCTTTTTGGGCCAAAAAAGATGATTTTTGGCCAAAAATATGATTTTTTGAGATTTTGATGTATTTGATATCTTCAAAACAAGCTTTATCAGAAAATTACCACTTTTAAGTAATTTGGACTATATTTACATCTTAAATAACAAATTAAAGATAATTTAAATAAAGAATAAAGAATATAAAAGCATTCCAGAGCATTTAAGGTCATTTTTCTCAAAATATTGTTTATTTGAACTTATGATGCACATAACATGTTTAAGTAAGCACAAAAGCATCAAAAACACATTAACACAGTTCTGTTTGACCTAAAGTGTGATGCTTTTACTTTTAAGTAGAAATTACAGTAGTGTTAACTTTAAAGGGGCAATCTAAGATATGTTATAATGATTGCTGTATCATCGGATGAACATTCACATAGTGATTTTGGCCCGAAAATTGGATTTTCGGATTTCACTGTATTCGTTAACTAGAAGACATGTAGTTTTAGATGAAAATCAGTTTTAAGCAATATGGGCTATATATTAGTCATAATTAACAAATTAATGTAGTAAAAAACAAAGGAATAAAAGCTTTCCAGAGCATTAAAGGTCATTTTCTCAACATAACGTATATTTGAACCAATGATTTACAAAAATGTTTAAGTAAGCACAAAAATCATCAAAACATGTTAAAACTGTTTTGACTGACCTTAAATATAATGCTGTCACTTTTTAATTAGAAATAAAGCTACATAGTTTTTCCCATGTACGGAAACCCATATTGGACCCTCAACAGCATTTATTTTGATTTTTGCTAAATCCATTGCATTCACTAACTCGTTTCTAATTAATTATTCTATCCGATTTTTATCCGGTCTTTACAAATATACAATATTCCAAGACTTTGTATAATTTGTGTTCCTAATTTCAGATGATCTGTAGGACACCAAGAAGTTACCCGCTAGAAAGTTCGACGACCCCTGACTGCGCACGCATCGGGGGCGATGATCTAGAAACACTGACCTCTGGATCATTTTGGTATGCTCTTTCCACCGGGTTGACTCCACGGGCGGGAGAGCGAACACCGTGGGCCCCGTCCTTGGCGGCGCAGCGGCCCGGACATGGGGGAGCATCAGGCTTGAATGTTAAGTATACGGAGATTATGGTGATATGACTCTCCCCCAAGGGAGAGGGGAATCACCTACATCTCCTAGTACGTTCCCATTCAAGCCTGACTTATGCCACAGATTGCAACTGGTAGAGTCAACCCGGATACCAGAGTGCTCGGGCCATAAGGCAAGCGGAGCTATGGTGATATGGTCTCGCCGGGAGAAGGTTGAACAAACCAATAATAGAATAGTTGCACTTACCGACTTCAATGGGTAAAGTGCTACTGGGAGCTGTGGCGACTGGAAGATGTGGAGGCTTGCTGTGATGACGAGGAAGCTGATGATAGGATCCTAGCTGCCGTCGAACAGCTGCGTACTATAGGACATCTGGAGGATAACTTTGTTGGAATGAGAAGGACAAAGCCCCATCCCATGCGTCCATGAATCGTGTATAGAAGCTCCCCGGTATGAGGCCCAAGCAGTCGCCTGAGATCTTACGTTGTGAGCTCCTATGTGCGTCACCGTCAGACGAACCTCCGTTATTAGCTAGGCTCTCCTTGATGACTGCACGATCCATCTGGCTAATGTAGTTTTGGAGGCCGGGGGCGACGGCGACGGCTTTTGCGTTTTGTGAGGAGAAAGCTGGGTCGTGAGCCCCCCTTAGGGCTGGAGTCGTTGCTGAGGGTAAGGTTAGAACTCAAGGCTTAACTGGACACCAGCGTCCTTCATCGCTGGAACCTGAAGATTGTCGGAGATCGGTGTTTAGGATGATCGGCGGTGGGGTGAAGCTGAGAGATTGTTGGCCAGGTAACAGATCGGGGAAGAAGACGATCGGCGTGTTGTGACGGAGGTAGGTGATTCTCTGCTATATCAGAGCATGGATTCCGATACTATCCTGCCTGATGCTGCGGCCACAAGGAAGAAGAGAGGTTCTTCTGGTGGTGGCCGCTAGATGACGCGGTGAAGGGCTCATAAGGAGGGGACTGTTGAGCGCTGGAGGACTGTTGGCAGGGGTAACATGCTGGTACCAGAGAGCCGTTCAGGCGACGTCGATGTTGGTGTAGAGTCTTCCCTGATGAGCATTGACGCGCTTGGCGAAGTGTGTTAGATCGGTTATGCCTAGCCAAACCCCAGATGAAGGATCCCTACTGCCGTGCGGCAGATAAACTCCTGAATGTGGCGTGGTGTTAGCCCATCTTCAACACCTGCATCGCAGGAAGTCTGCCACCTCCTTTAGAGTTGCTCGAAGAGGGGCCACTTGGTGATCCCTGACCAGTTCCGGGGTGTTGGGTACTTGACCAGTCTGGAATTTGTAAGTCTTCCTTGTTGTAGGGGTCTTTCCTTGTCCTCTCCCACCAGGACGAGCAGCTTGGAGCGTTCAAGGCCTGCTGCATTTGTAGTGACTGGATGATGCAATTGGCCAAGCAGTCAGGTCGATCGCCTTCAGAGTCTCCATCGGAAGGAGACCACGGGAGTCTTGATCAGTTTTCCTTCCTCATTAGAAGAGTCAACGTGGTTGGAACCGGTACAGCAGCGACAGGAAGTCTTGGAAACCACGGTGGCCGAGGCCCAATTGAGGCACACCAGAATCATGCGGCAGTGGCAGTTTGCTGTCCCGGGGACTTGAAGAAGAATCGAGGACCAGGGCGATGCAAGAGGGAAGGGCGGTGTTGTATTACTGTGATCCGACCGACTGCATTGTCATGGATCCTGGTGTGGAAAGGCCAGGGGGTTCCCTGGTCCCCACAACGCAGTATGTCGGGAGCTGGGCTTTGAGGCGGTTTGCGAACAGGTCCACGTGGGTGTTCAGCTGTTGAAAACTATTCTGCATGTATTTGGTTTAGATTTTGGTGCAAATCCACCGACCCCCCAGACTCTCGATTGGTCCCGACTTCCCGGATATCTTCCTTGATAGGGCATCTGCCAGGTTGTTGTCTTCCCCCGGAGAAGGTGGAACGGCGTTCAGGGTGAATCGATGACGGAGGCCACCACTCAGGACTTTGACGTCGTAGGCAAAGGGTGGACATCCTGGTGCCTCCCTGCTTGTTTATGTGGAGACGACCGGACATGTGGTCGCCTGGACTAGGACGTGATTTCCTTTGACTAGATGGAGAGTTTGTCTCAGCGTCAATATTGAATGCCCACAGCTCCAACTTGTTGATGTGATGCTTGCCGCTTCATGTCCAAGTACGGAGAGGCTTTTGAATGTCTCTACGGGCTCCCCACCCAGCGCTCTTGACGTGTGCGTAGTGAGATGAAGATGAGGATAGTTTTACAGTAACCATAGTTGATACCAAGGCATAATATAAGGGATAAAATTACAGGGACTAGATTGTTCACGTATATTTGCTGGGCTATAGGCTGTGTGAACAAGAAGTTTCATGTAAAGCATGAGTGACAAATACAAATAATGTGTCTTCATTTTGTAGTGAAATACGGTACATAACTCTTTGGCACAAGCTTTTTACAACAAGTTAAGTAATACTTTACTGAACTTTGAAATTAAGTAATTGATCTTCTATCTGCTGGTAAATATGAATTTTATATAATATAAAAAAGTTAAAAGGTATAATATTAAATAATTACATCTTTGTATATGTCTTAGAGTGTCCTCTGTCATTAAAGACACTATCAGTTGATTGTGAAAAATTATTGAAATTGCAGGAATAGCTTCAAAGTGGACGGAGAAGTCTGTAGAAAATTCTCAATAAGTTACTGTTCAGTGTAGAGATTGACAGAAAGGGATCATTAAAACGGCCAGTGCAGGTTTTAAGTGTTCAAAGATTACGATTCTCCATTCAATTACGTGTTGTAGTAGTGTCCGAACGGACAGTAATGATAACTGCTCTTATATGTCCTTATTAGGATGCTTCTGGTCTAATCATTGCAGGGTATGTTAGGCTACCTGTACTTGAGTCACATACAAATATGATTTTTTGATGATTTTTTTCGATCGATTTGCTGATTTAGCAAACACTATCGGTCCTTAAGTCAGCTCGATTTTATTCAAATTAAAACATAATTTGGGTAGGGGCTAAGACAGAATGTCTTAAAAGACCATAATTACTTTAAATTTTCTGGTTTTTTTCTACATTGGTTTGTTAATTATGACCCAAGAGTGTCGTTCAAATTGTTTCAAACGAGTTTAACTAAAAGCTATGTTGAAGTTAGCAAGTACTTTTACAGGGGAAAGTTAGCAATCAAAATTTTCAGTCCAAAATGCACCAATTTTGAATTAGTCATGTTGACTTACACAATTATTTGTAATCTACCCTAGACTCCCCCTAAAGGTAACACGCTTTATTTCTAATTAAATAGTGAGAGCATTGTATTTTAGGTCAGTCAAACTGTTTAACATGTTTTTAATATGTTGTTTTTGTGTTAGTTAAACTATTGTTTTTCTAATAATTAGTTCAAATAGACATCTAGGTTGAGGAGGAGAAATGACCTTTAAATGCTCTGAAATTTTTTATTTCTTTGTTTTTTGCTACATTAATTGGTCTTATTATGACTAGGAGCCTAGTACATAAAAGTGCAGTGAATAATCAGAAAATCCAATTTTCGGACCGACAAAGAAACTGTGTGAATGTTATCGAGATTTTTATAGCAAAGCATGAACAGATCCTGAGATTTCCCTTTAAAGTAACACTACTGTAAATTCTACTGCTTAAAAGTAAACGATTATTCACACTTTATGGTTCAATACAGAACGGTGTTAATGTGTTTTTGGATGTTTTGTGCGTCATTTTAACATTGTTAGTACATCATTAGGTGAAAATATAAACAATAGTTGGGGAAAAACTGACCTTAATATATGGCCTGGCATGCTTATTTTCTTTGTTTTTACTACATTATTCTTAATTATGACTTCTAAATATAGCCCGACTTGGTTTTTAAAAACGAGCGGTTCATCTATAAACTACATGTTCAAATTAACAGTGAAATCAGGAAAATCAATTTGCGGACCAAAATCACTATTGTCACGGTTCATCGATGATATGTAGCAAATCAGTGAACATATCATAGATTTGCCCCTTTAAAGTTAACGCTACGTGTTAATTTCTAGTCTTTAATAGAGTAAAGGCATTCACACTTTAGGTCAGACAGAACTGTGTTAATGCGTTTTTGATGCTTTTGTGCTTACTTTAACATGTTATGTGCATCATAGTTCAAATAACAATATTTTGAGCAGGTAAAAAAAATGACCTTAATGCTCGAGGCTCTGGAATGCTTATTTTCTTTATTTTGAATTTAGATTTAATTGGTATTTTAAGAGACGTTAAATATAGTCCAAATAGGACCTTAAAAGTTGTCGATTTTCTGAGAACGCTTGTTTTGAATTATCAAATACATCTAAATCTCAAACTCAGATTTTTGGCCAAACTCATCTGTTTGGCCCAGATAAAGCCAAAACAAAAAAAAAATAAATTGTATTTTTGTGGCAAAAACTCTATGAGAAACTATACCATATGAGCAGTTTGAATCTGACATGGGGCCAGCTGTGTAACAAAAAATGCCGAGCATAATATTTGTTTATGAAAACATTGAATGCATATGGGCTGGCTGTCTGACAACCATTTGCGAAAGACCTTTCACGTTTCGGAAATTTTAACGAGTGTTTCCGGGACTTGTGATACCTCCCCATATGATGGCCAGCAAATAAATCAGGTAGGATAAGCCAAGGAAAGTCCCTGTAGAGTGTTGATAGAAGATATGTCGGGCCCTATAAATTGGGGCAAGGTTGCTCTGGCTCGTTTGTGAGTGTGTGGTAGTAAATATCTGACCCTTTCTTAATAACATTTCTCTATCAAGACATAATTAGCATCCGCAACCAGTTCGAGACTAGCCGAGAGTACACTCGGGTTACCCGGTGGGGCTAAACAGCGTGGGGGGGGGGGGGTGGGCAGGGGCCGCAAGCCCCCCAGCCAGAGAGTAAGCAAGCCCGTTGCCCCCCCTTCAGCCCCCAATGAACTGATTTTTTGTACAGTTATGCTGGAGAGTCCCAAATTGCCCCTCTAAAAAAAGCCTTGGCACCCCTTTGCACCCCCTCCCCCCATTTGCAAGTCTGGGTAAGCCACTGACTGGGTACAGGTTTTCCTCCATTAATTGGAATATGACGGGGACTTGTTGCATATTCATTATATGCAATTGCGCGAATGTTCAGTGGGTTATCCCCCATAGAGAACACAATTGAGCACACAAAGCGTGGGTTGTCAGAATTCACTTTTTCTGAGTTGCACAAATATAAATTGCATCAATTTGTCTTGCTCCAATCATCTACTGACTAAGTGAAAACTAAAATTCCTCAATATGATGCCTGATCAAATTAGTTGCACTTTTTGTTACGACAAAGTATTATACCAAGGTCGCCCTACTGGTACGCAGAAGTATCCCCAAAAGCTACAAAAAGTAATACTTACCTCTTAACTTGTTACCCATTAACTGTGATACATGTATTGTGCCTATCTCCAGGCGGTGCGTGGAGTATTCATTGGAAGGGTCCGTCAAAGATAAGGTGTGGATGCCCAAGCTTCCATTAATAGGCCCTTGTTGGGAGTTTATGGAAAAGCGTTTAGTCAGCCAAAAGGTTTCACTGTATTGTTCAAAGTTTTGTTGTGAGATTGTTATCCATTAATATCAGCAAAACGTGGACCATCTGTCTTTTTGTGGGAAATTGGGGTTGTGTAAATTAGTTACTATAGTAAGTCCCAACAAGGGTTAAACATACCCAAATTGTGCTCGAGTCCACAAATCTGGGGGTAGGTTAATGCTATTAATTGTAAAACCGTATTGTTCTGATTGTAAAGATTACCTATTAAAATTCACTATAGGTAAAGAAATTGCGGCGGAAAAAGCAAGTCCAGTATTATCTGATGTTAGTTTTAATATTTTTCGGTAATTTCTAATTATTTTGTTAGCCATCTTGGGAAAAAAAAGCCGTGCGTCCTCTAGGTAATGGTAAAGAATAGCACTTTTAGGAGTCCATAAAATATTATAGCAAAATCAGTAGGCCTGAATATTAATTCTGTAGCGAAAACTGCCAAAGGAGAAAAATGGCCATTTTGATCAAATACTATGTTTTAGGGTAGTTTTGAATTTCATTTCTATGATTGGAGCTGGGCATTATGGAAACAAGACCTGCCCATCAATTATGCCTTACACACAATGTTTTATGAAAAACAGTTTCTTATGAGATCCACATGGCCTAAGTAATTATCGTAAACCGACTATTAGATGATTTGGTTAAAAGCAATAGCTTGCTAATGAATGTCGCTATGATTTTGGCCGGCACCAGTTTGAACAAAAAAACGCCCTCTATCATCTTCGCGTTTGTGTTCTGAAAACAACACTGTTTTTTGGTTTTGTTGTTGAAAACATTTTCTACGGCACCTAACCCTATTAGATGGTATTGGCGGTAAACATTACGCTTTTATTCGATTTTCTATGATTTTGGCGGCCATTTTAAAAAAGCGCTCCCAGGTGACGAAATATATGTCCTTGAACACATGAAAGTGAAAAATCAAAGTTGACAAAATTATCGCAGTAGCTGACAACTGCTGCCTGACTAACAATATTTTAATCCCTTGGTATTGTGCCCATTTCCATCCGGGAACTTGTACCAGCCTCAAGTCGGCTATAAACACATGCGGTTAAGAGCGTAATGAGAATACCACAAAACGATAGCCGTTTAGGTTTCGCTAAGGAGTTAGCCTGAACTTGTTTTCTTATAAGGAAAACAATAGCATTCTGGAGGATAAAAGCGCCCGTATCAGGCTCGTACAGCGATTTTTTTCAAAAATGCGTAAACACAATCTTAAAATCACTTTGCAAACAAAAAAAGCTGGTATTATTCTAGTGTAAACTTCTTAAAATAAAAACTCGACATTTCAGAAGATAAAAAGGCGTTTATATGTACTTAAAAAAACGAATAAAGGTAAATTTAACCATGATTTAACAGCACAGCCACACCCCCACACATACACACACCCACACACACACCACACGCACCCAAGAAAATCAAACCGATTGCTCCCTTGAGGCTTGCACAATATTCGAAATCACTAATTTAACATTGCTTGATAAATCGAAGTATTCCCATTTAATTATGTACATCACTATGTCATCGTCCAATAGCCAGCCTATGTGCTAATATGAATATCTGCCCCAAGCCCCCCCAGCCGGCCCTCTTATCGCCATAGAGCGTCGTTATAAGCATTTCGATCAAAACGAAGCGAAAAGATAAGTTTGTAGGCCCTTAAAATCACTTAATTGCAGTCCCAAGGGATGCTTGTGAGATGTGTTAAACAAGCCCATCAATTAAAGCACTTATACCCAAAACATGATTTTGGTCAAACAGGCCCCATGTCACTTGGGAAATTGCGTAAAGTAAGGCAAAGTTTCAAAATCGAGCACCTGAAGTTCTGAAGTTCCTGAATGTGGCAGATCTCGGAAACTTTGCAAAACTTTGTGCAACTTAAGGATATTTTTGTGGACTCTGTATTTTCAGCCTACTTTATGCATCTTCCCAAGTGACATGGGGCCTCATATGTGCAGCAAGCAAATGATTGGCAGAATATCACAGTCATGCAGAGTTGGGTAGTTGTCTCATGTAGCAGTACAAAGTCCTCTGGTTCCAATTATTTTAAGAATTAAAGACATGGTATCCCGGGCAAACGGCGGGCATGGTATATCATATACCATGCCTACTAGGAAATTCATTTACATTTCCTAAACAGCTTGAAACAAAACTTTTGATTGGATGACAGCCAACCCATCACAGTGGATAACTTCTCAGTTCATTGACATGTAATGGATGATCTGACCCATGGTCTTGAGAGTGCCATTTGTGTACAATGCCCAGATAACACACGCTATGAGTTACAATATGCTCATCAACCAAGGGCTCAGTTCAGTGGGTTGTACTTATACATGCATTGACATGAACTGGTCTTGTGTATACTATACTCGATTCATCTGATATGTGACCCCGTACCATTCTTGCGGAGGTGAAAAATTCAATGAGGCGCAGGGACTTCTATTAATCATGTTATTGTGAGCAATGTTAAGGCCTGAAATACACTATAGTGCGTTTCCATACATGAATGAAATTGTATTTAGTGGCAGGTGAGTGAGTTAAATGTCCTCCAAGATAATCTGGTGTGGCACGTGCATTTGAATTCTTTCATTTTCCCGGTAGAGCTAGGTTGACCTTGTTATACCTATCATCATATCATTATTTACTAGTGCTGCACGTACCTGCATGATATAATTTTGATCCAAGACTAATAGTAAACGTACAATTATTTTTATCTGGCCTACACTTCGGAATGAAGTTCTATTGGGAGGTACATATCAAATGCTCACCCCTCTCCGACTTATTGGAATAGGTCCAAAACTCCAGGGGGACGAACGTATCAACGAGAATCTAGTATGGGTATCATATATTATACACAAAACTCAGGGGGTGTGTTTTCTAAATACACTTGTGAATGAAAGCTATTGAACTGTGCCATAGGAGTTGATACTTCATTGCCCCATAGTGAGAAGCGTTGTTTTAAAACCTGTTTCCTGTAAGTTTGAATTTTGTAATCTTGGTGCAATGGACTGTGGTTAAAATATTTAGAATCTATTTGATTGATAAACTACCCACAATGTTCCACATTGCTGAACAAACATAACAACAGAGGAGCACTCCACAATGAAATGGTTATATAATCTTACTATAATTCAAGAAATCCATGTATATATGTTTGTCCCTTGATCACGCCTTCAGTTTTTCGTCAACATTCACCAAATTTTCACCACCTATAGTTCTACATAGTAAAAGTGTCCTGCCGGAGAGCTTTTCTAAAAATCGATAACGTTACCAAGGAAAAATTATGAAAAACAACAGAAAATGGTCAAATCCATCACTGACGCAACGTTGTGGCAACGCACTTTTCAGGTAACCGATAGTAGCACTGTGTAGTTACAGCGTGCGGACTGCGTGCTGCGACAGCGTACACGAGAAGCATTGCTACGGGTGTGTGTACGCAGAGGCGCGTTGCTACGGGTGTGTGTACGCATTACTTTTTGTTGCGGCAACCGGGGAAGATATTTTGCTTTAGTTGTCGCTGCATGGCCCCTACGGCTGACCGGTCAAAGTTGCACGGGTTGAGCTTCAAAAATATGGATTTATTCTTCCACGTTTCTGCCTTTCGCATGCGTTGTCACATTGTATTTATTGTCACTTGTTATTATTTATTGAAGGATAAGCCCTCACCTCTAACAAGACGCCGAGCACTACCGTGAGGTGCCTGCCTTTCGCAGCATTGGTCACCTAATATGCATTGTTGTCCACTTATTATTAATTATTAAAGGCTAACCCTCACCTCCAACAAGATATCAGGAAACACGGGCTTTTCCCCTACAAGATATCAGGAAACATAGGCGAGGCGCATGCCTTTCGCAGCATTGTCACATATATTTATTTTTCACTTGTTTATTTTTATTGAAGGCTAAGCCCTCACCCCAACAAGATATCAGGACACCGGGGCTTGCCCCCCTACAAGATATCAAAGAACATAGGCCGAGGCGCTTGCCTTTTTTTTTTTTGCATGCGGTTTTTTGTCCCAGCATTATATTAGGCTAGCCCTCACCTCCACAAGAAAACCCCCCGGCCGACACTACCGTGAAGGTGCCTGCCTTTTTGCATGCATTGTCACATTATTTTATTGAAGGCTAAGCCCTCACCTCCAACAAGACACCGAGCACTACCGTGAGGTGCCTGCCCTTCGCCTGCATTGTCACATCTACCATGTGACATAATGATTCAATTATAAATTGTGACATATAATTTGTGACCATACTGTGACATTATAATTTGTGACAATATTGTGACATTATAATTTTATTGACTATTGTGACATTATATGCTTGACATATTGTGACAATTTGATGTGATCCATTGTTAAAATATTGTGACATTTGGATTTGAAACATTTTTATTGTGACATTTGGGATCGGACACATTTTATTGTGTCATTTGATGTGACACATTTTCTTCATGAAACCTCACCAAATCTCCTCTAACTCTTCTGCTGAAATAAACTGTGGTTTAGTACATAATAATAACTAAGTTACATGGCTGTATTATTTTTTTTCTCACACCACCCCCCTACGTTCAAGTCACGCAGTTCTCGCTTAGATGTTAGTTACAGCCAGTCTAAAGCTACACATTTAACATAACTCTAAAGGGAGGGGCATATGTTCCCAGTATCTCAATCATCATACAATATAAATCCATAATCCGTCTATTACATAATATAGTCATAAATATTTATTCCCTATTAGAGCATGTTTCCTAACTAACCCTATGGAATGGTAATTATCTTATTGAAGTTGCAGTATTCCGCAACATCAAAATGACAAACAATTTAATTAATTCACACAAATCCTACATGCAGGATTAAGTGATGACTTTCTAAAACTGTTGATTACAAGGGAAAAGTTGTCATGTGTCTTTAGAAGTTATTTTAATATTTAGTATTTATTTTATTCACCATATATATTTCACAGCAATAATAGAAGAATAACAACTTCCCCTATCTTTAGACGGAACATTAGCCTATGTCTTGCCACATATAAACAATATACTATTATTAACTATCAACATGGATTATCTCTCCTAAACTAAACAATTGAAGCGAAAATATTAATGTCTTCATCAGCGCTCCTAACTTCATTAAAAGTCTTCACATATAACAAACACAATTATAATTTTCCTTTAAACTCTCCTAATTATTTGCAGTTTCGGTGCCCATGTGGAGTAACATACAGTGAGTACCTAGAGTTTACATGAAAATTAATCTTCGTGAATTCAAAGAGAGAAATATTTTAATCATGTCTTGATCGCTCCTAACTTCATTGCAAGTTTTAAATAATAGCACACACATTTAAATAATTCTTTTCTAATCTCTCCTAATTTTAGCAGTTCAGTGCGCATGTGCAGTACCATTCAGCGAATGACCTTGAATTTTTACAATATGGGCCGTGAATATAATTCACAATATGAAAAATCCAAAGATGAGAATAGATTTCCCGATGTGCCATTTTTTCACAAAACAAAAATCTTATTATTTCCGAAATATCCCTAATAATTCCCAATTTTCATTTATTATCAATTTATCTAGTAGTCAACATCATTACTGAAGATAATATCCTCGCAAAACAATCCCATCAAGTTGATATGGACCCCTACTTGCCCCCATGCTTGTAAACAACAACCATGCTCCACGCTAACATATGCGGCAATACTTGTAGCATGTGGTCACGTGATAAAGACAAAGACACAAGGTCACACGGATATTACCGTACCATAGAGTTTCACTCGTACTGTAAACGGACAAGGATGGCGCAAATCGTGTCAAAATCACATCCCATCTTCAAATGCGATTTTATAAAAGTGAGTTTGACAACAAACAACACACCAACTAATCTCCCAACACTGCAGTATATGGTAATCAATTAATGTTTTTAAAAGAATTTTAACGAAATACTGAAACAAAGTGTTTCTCTAGTGTAATGTCATGGACAGTACAACATGCACAGTCATTTACTACTCGATTTTCACGCTAATATGTCGCATATTTCGTAATGCCTATTTACATGACAGTAAGCTAACATCCTAGCGGTGATATTAGAATGACAAAATTTATTATCAGAGCTTACCTGACATTAATTCATGAACTTTAATTTACGAAATACTGACTTCAATTTTCAAATGTGTGGACGAGTAAAATTTGAATTTTCCACAACCAATTTTTCGACAATATTCCTTCATAAATCTCACCTAATGTCACATATCCTGATTATCCATGCTTTCTGTCTAGCTTCTACGCGATATGCCTACATAAAAAGCTTTAAATATTATCTTGCCCCAAGCCCAATCTGTGAAGGATCTTGAAAACGCAAGCATTCGCAATGCTTGTACGGCCCCTATACAGATACAGCCGACTGAACGTTTCCCGCGAGATCACATCAGTGATCGACCACGCATCGTAAACACGAATACGCGGTGAACCGTTGCCTGCTTGGGGCAAAGTACTTGACCTCCGTGGCTGGCTCACACGCTGAATGGCAGCATGCCTGACCTTTTCTAAATATATCACGATTTTCATGACATGACTATAGCATAAAAATGTACGTAATGGAAATAAATTGTAGGCAGAGAGCCATGGATAACCATTTTGGGGTCATTATTTGTGACAAAATAAGACACTAAGAAAAATACAGGCTACTTCCAATCCCCGTTTTCAATATTAAGTACTAAGCATTTCTCGCTAATTGGATGTTGTCTTTTTAAAAGACTCTCTTGCTGTTTGTTCCGCTTAATATTCTTCTATCATTTTTGCTAATTACACTGCACGTGAAAAGGTACTTTGTAGTGTAATTTTCGAGAAGATAGGCGCATGTCATTTATCTCTCGATTTTTCACGCTAATATTTCGCATATTTTGTAATGCCTATTTACATGACAGTAAGCTAACATCCTAGCGGTGATAAAATTAGAATGACAAAATTTATTATCAAAGCTATCCTGACATGATTCATGAACTATAATTACGACTACTTTACTTCAAATTTTCAAATGTGTTGACGAGTAAATTTGAATTTCCACACACAATTTTCGGCAATATGCTTCGTAAATCTAACCTAATGTCACAATCCTGATTATCCAGGCTTTCCTTCGCCTAGCTTCCCTCCGCGATATGCCTACATAAAAAAATGCATTTAATATTAATCTTGGCCAGCTCCAATTGTGAAGGAATATCTTGAAAACGGCAGCAATTCGCAATGCGTGTACGCACCTATAACAGGATACAGCAGACTGAACGTTTCCCGCTAGATCACATCAGGTGATCGACCACGCATCGTAAACACGAATCACGCGGTGAACCGTTGCGCTGATTGGGCAAGTACGTGACCTCCGTGGCGGGCTTCACGCTGATTGGCAGCAGGCCTGACCTTTCTAAAGATATCAACGATTGTTATGAAATTCACTATTCATAATAGTACTGACTTAATGGAAATAAAATTTGGTAGCATAGATCCATATAACCATTTGGGTCATTAGTTTTGACAAAATAATACTAGAAAATACAGCTAACAATTCCAATCCCGTTTCAATATTAATACTTAACACATCCTCTCTAACGATGGTTGTCTTTTTAAAACTATTCTTGTCTGTTCCTTAAATATTCTTCTACCTTTTGCTATTTAACTTTCCGTGAAAAAGGTACTACTTTGTATTTAATTTTAGAGTCGCTTTCCGTGTTCGGCGACCGCGAACGACCAACAACTTTGTTTTGCTAAACATACCGGGTGCTGGTACAGTTCCCGGATGGAAATGGGAACAATCTACGAGATCATTTCGGAGCGTGCAAAATGTGTATAGACCATTTTGCACAGCATACCCATTGCACGATCCCCGAAATGGCAGCTCGTATTGTGCCCATTTCCTCCGGGAACTGGTACCGTCTCAAGTCGGCTAAACCCATACGGTTAAGAGCGTAATGAGAATGGCCACAAAACTTCGCCTATCTTGACGTTAATCTATAGTTTGTGTAATAGTCCGGCCGGTGACAATTAGGCGCAGGATCGAAAATATCACGTTTTTGTCATGAATTCAACACCAGTGCCTCAATAGTTTTTTGTTCCTAGATATTATCGACTTGCTGTAAAGATTAACTTCACGTGAAAAGGGACTTTGTATTGTAATTTTAGGCACTGTTCGGCGACGCGAACGAACAACAAATTTGTTTGTAAACATGACCTCTGGTACAAGTTCCCGGATGGAAATGGGAACAATATACGAGATGCATTTCGGGGATCGTGCAAATGGTGTATAGACCATTTGCACGAATACCCATTTGCACGATCCCCGAAATGCATCTCGTATTGTGCCCATTTCCATCCGGGAACTTGTACCAGGCTCAAGTCGGCTAAACACATACGGTTAAGAGCGTAATGAGAATGCCACAAAACTTAAGCTATCTGTGACGTTGAACTATAGTTGTGTAATAGTCCGGCAGGTGACAAGTAGGGCACGATCGAAAATATCACGTTTTGTCGTGAATTTCAACACCAGTGCCTCGATTGTTTTTGTTCCCTAGATATTATTCTACATTTCTGTAAGATTAACTTCCCGTGAAAAGGACAATGACAGTACTTTGTATTGTAATTTTTGTAAACATGACCTCTGGTACAAGTTCCCGGATGGAAATGGGCACAATACGAGATGCAAATTCAAATTCAAATTTATTGGATAAATACTTTTGATACAGTGGCACACATCATCTGATGGTGCATCAAGAACATTACGTACGAAATATATAATATATAACATTACATTAAGACATAACATTCTATAGTAAGTAGACTTGTTTAGTTTAACAAGTTGCTCTGTTTGAGGCTTACAATTATATCTATATTACACGTCATAAGAAATGGAGCATTTTAAAAATGTCTGAAACTAAAAATCTTTGTTTTTACCTATTTACCCTCATTAATTAGCTCTTTTCTAAGTTTCCAGTCGCGCTTGATTAACGTTTACTAATTTGATCAAAAATCTTTCCCTATGGTGTTATCAACAACGTACATATTATCCATCATAAGAAAGTATTTTTCATCCTTACAACAACCACGCTAAAACCATTGCCAAATGTGGAAACTACTGTTGGCGTGGAGTTCATTTTTTAGTTTTGTGTATTCTTTACCTCTTATCATCATTCATGCCTGGCAATGAAAGTTGTAATAGTTATTAGAATGTAATTACTTTTGGACTATAAGTGCAGTTTTAAGACTGTAAAATGCAGTTTTGTAAATTAGTTTTTAGAATGCAATGCCATTTTGTAAATGCAGTTTGAAATGTAAATAATGCCGTTTTAGATGTAAATGCACTTTTGTATGCAGTTTTTAAGAATGTAAAACTGCACTTTTGACTAAATACAGTTTTGAATATAAAGAGCTAGTTTTTAGATTAAATTGCAGTTTAAGAAAGTACTTGCAGTTTTAGAATGTATGCATTTTGGAACTATAAGTGTAGTTTGTTGAATATAAAGTGCAGCTTTAGAATGTATAGCAGTTAAGAATGTAAAATCAGTTTTTTTTAAAAATGTAAATGCAGTTTTAGAATGTAAATGCAGTTTTAGAATGTAAACTTCATTTTATAAATGCAGTTTTAGAATGAAAAATGCAGTTTTAGAAAGTGGAAAGCACTTTTGACAATAAGTGCATTTTTGGAATAATAGTGCCGTTTAAAAAAGATGTAATGCAGTTTTTAAGAATGTAAATGCTTTTTTTAGAATGTAATGCTGTTTTAGAATGTAAATTCATAATTGATGCAGTTTTAGAGACAGGGTTTCGGACTTCCGGAAGAACCTTTCTTCCTCCGGAAGAATGGAAGAAACGGAAAAAAGGTGTTTCTTTCTTCCAGGTTTCTTCTTTCTCCGGAAGAAACTGGAAGAAATTGGAAGAAAACGAAAAATAAAGAAATTGTAGCATATAACTACCCAAAGAAATTAATCAAGTTAGAAATTAATCAAGTTGTTTAAAAAATTTTTGATTTTTTTACACATATCTAATCGTTTTCTACGCAATGATTTCGATATAGATACGTTTGTATTAGAAGTTTATTTCAGGGGGGGGTGCCCCCGAACAAACCCTTCTCACCCACTAGAAGACTACTACTTGAAAGGATACTGACATGAATTTAGGAGAGCCCCGAATGCTTGTAAACGCGGGAACAGTTCGCTACACAGTTCTACAAACAGCCGCGTCCCTCTCAAGGTAACTCCTTAGGCTTTGCGGACAACCTGAAGTCAACACTGACACAGTTATCTTTGTATTTCCAATATGTTTCATAATACAAAGCTTGTGATATAGCGCAACGAGACCCTCCACGATAAAGTGACAGGGGAGATTTTTGGAGGATACAGATTTCTCAATTTTCACTGGATCGGTCTAGACCACCCTCCCGATAACGGTTCGAAGTTTATTGAACCACAAGTACAAAAGAAACCGCAAACTTGTTTTCAACTTGCCTGTTTCGCAATCGTCCCATAGAAAACCATGCTTTGACTTTCTGTAGTGCACGACAAAGTACTAAAAATCAGCTTATTACATAAGACGGCGTAAGTCGACTAATTCACTTCGGTGTGATCTACTACATTGGTACTTCCAATCTACAACAAACTCGGGGTTCGACCAAATTGGTGGGCGCTTCTTTCTCTGGAAATCTTCTCATGTCTCTTTAATTTCCACTACCAAAACTCCGCTGATGTACGGGATGCCGGTAAAAGACGGAAAATGTCCCAAGTAGCCGCTGCCAATCCTCTGAGATTAGATGAACCAAGTTTCCCCCCTAAAGTTTCGAACAGATATCGATTAACGGTTCCAATTTCGCATGAATCATTATAATACACCACCAGTCTTTGCGACAAGAACACTCGACTGACATCACTAGTAATTCTGAACATGATAGCACCGCCTATAGTTAACACACTATCCAGGTTTAAATCTTTACCAGCACATCAGTATTTAACCCGTACACTTCACCGAATAATTATTTGAACACCGGTCTTAGAGAGATGCCTACCAGCGGAATTCCGCCACACATATACAAGCTTAGCAAAACACGCCGACGCAAACTTGACTCAGCTGCATTATCGACGATTCCTATAGTCATTATTTGCAGATGGCACTAAAACACTCTAAAATTCCAAATTTGATAAGAAGACTCGAACAAAGCTGCGTGAATTTCCATTTATCATTTGTTGGATAATCCAATACGCCGTTATCGAGATATCCAAAACGTAAGTTCATTAGAGTTAATTTTCTTGCACTGAACGGCAACTCGCGGCGTAATGACCCAACTCGAATAGCGTCGGGAAACAGTACAAAGCACCCACCCGCAGAGGCTAGGCAAACAAAAGCCACCGTACACAATAACAGGATGCACAACCTGGCACCGTCTGGCCCGATATAATGAATTATTCTCTAGAGACGCTTCGCTGCAGATAAATTGTCACATGTGTAATTGGATTTTTAATAAAAAACAATTGGAATTCCGTCCTAAAAATGTCAATCGCGAGAAACACAAAACCAATTTTTTTTTCTGTAACTGATATCACTTTTGTGTCTTGTATTTCAGAAGCTTTGGCATTGTTATTTGTATTGATTTCGTCAATCCGTGACAAATCGTCCCGCTACGGTGGCGATGAACTACTGAAATAGAAAAGGCGGATGTCTTCTTTTTGAAAATTGTGGATTTTAAGAATCTTGTCTTTCATATTCGGCAATGTTGTTAAAACTTTGGTAAAATTAACATAATTTGCGTAATTTTCAGGCGAAAAAAACTAAAACAACAGACATGTGAGAAGAAATGCAGTCTGGTTTGGAGGAGACATTGGGAGACAAAAAATTCAGACCATCCCCAGAGAATCGCTATCTATATTGGTCAAATAGGCTTATACGACAAAGAACAAATGAAGGAAGCGATCATTAATATCAATGAAACACGACGAATTTGCTTTTTTAAGACAACCGGTCCCTCGATATTGGACGGACGATCGACGAGCCAATTTGACAAAATGCCACTACCCAAGGTTGAAATCAGTGACAGCACAAGTGAATATCAGTTACAAAAAATTAACTTGGGGTGGGCTTTCAGCGATTCAGATTTCCAGGACGAATTGAAGTTGTCTGTTTTATCAATCAATGCACAATAGCGAAATCAACTGGGAAAACTATAGTACTGGTGCTCTATAATGCTATCATCAATTCACCGGAATACCAGCTCTAATACTTCGAGTTTACTATAAACTTTGTTTTCAACTCATTTTCACCGCGTACTGGGTTCACCTGGCTTTCCCTGGTTTATTTTCACTTGCGGGGGTGAAGTCCTGTGATGTGACGTAGGTTCCTCTCCCAGGCATTTACACCGCTAATTGTATTTTTCGTATTTTTTTTTAATTATTTTTTTTTACATTCTTCTTGGAAGTCCTGGGTCCCTCGTCATGACGTGACGATTTCTGTGTAGAGGATCTCCACTCGAAGTATATGATTAATGAAAACTACACACACTGGCCAAAATTATTGTAACATGCGGAAAAAGTAAGTATATTTCAAAAATTGATTTAAAATTTTACCAGGAGTTCCTGACTCAACATTACTAATCCTTTTTTAAAGTTGTGATTTTCAACAGATGCTTGCTTGCCAGAATTAGTAGTGCTCAAAAGTTTAATTTGAATTGTCATGATTCCTAATATATGGCGGGTTAAAGGAACTGCCTAATGATAACTTTCTCGATTGGTACTACTCCAGAAGAAATACAGGCACAGGAACTAAAAAAATGCTGCCAAAATAGTCGCTAATTGACATTTAACGGTACGACGGGTTTGATCATGGTCTCCTCTAATGTTTAGGGCGACAATCGGGGTGTGGTGTATGGACCCGAAATGAGATAATGTCAATAAAAAAAAAAGATGGAAGCATTTTTCATCACCGTTGGGCTCCGTGAAATTTAATGGCAAGAAAGAGGTTACGTGTTAACGGTGAAAAATAACTTTTAGTCGCAACGTTGACATTGTGCTGTTAGTCATGCAATGTGAAATGCGTATTAGACATAATTTTACGTAAACCACGTTATTTAATCCATTCGAATTGCATTTCGTGTGTCTCAGAATTTCTCGCATTTTTCGAAGAACGCACTGTCTTCCATTGACATTATCTCATTTCCTGTCCACATACCCACGATGATTTTCTCCCATAAACATTTAAGTAAACCCTATTGAACCCGTACAATTCATTAAGCGGCGGTTTTGAAGCTATTTCTTTTTGTTTCTGTGTCTGTATTCCTTCTGGAGTGGAATCGGCAAGTCATCGTTCGCTGTTCCTTTAATCTGCCATATTTAGGGAACATGACAATCAAATTAAAAGTTTTTTTTTCACCATCTTGGATTCTGCAGAATAGCATCTGTATGAAAACCACAACTTTGGAATTTAATACGTATTGTGTGGTCAAGAATCCATGGTATAATTTGAAATCAATTGGTGATTATGAATTTCGTTTTCTGCATGTTGCAATACTTTTGGCCAGTGTGTGTACAATAGTTGAATTTCCCGCTGGTGTAAGTGAGAATTGTACAAAGTCAATTCCATTAGAATACGCATGCAGTCGAGTCATGAATTAATTTGACCAATGTCTCCTCTTCTCCTGCGTTGAATTTTGCCAATATAGCGATAAATGTTGGTTGATTAGTTTCCTTGATCTCTGTAGATTGGTAATTATAAATGCCGGCTTCGTAAGTGTCCCGGTAAGTGTGCAAGAAATATCAAAATTCGGATGTTTTTACATGGAGATTACCATCAATTCTCATCGCTTAAGATGAATCGTGAGTAGCAAAGCCAGCTGCGTTTATAAGACACGGCCAGGCGGGTGACACTGTGTACAAAATGCCATAGACGATTCGCATGCGTAGTAACAGCGCCACCATTTTCGATAAGTCACCTAATTATTTATGTAGTATGACGTGGCCGGGAATGACGTAGCGGTACAGCGCCACGTACGACTGGCGATCCGTAAGTCACATATTTCATGCAGCATGCCTCCACTTCGTTGATCGAGTGTCCTTTTATTTCGGATCCCTGACACGGCTCTTCCATTGATTTACGTTACACCCTCTTACGCTAACCGATGGAATTGCATGAGGTATAGGCGCTCTCAGGGGGAGTAACGGTAAATATCTGAATCTACTGGAAAACAGCCATATATTCTAGCGAATTATCACTCAATTACGGTTATTGAACATGTTTTTAATGAATCACTATTGGGTTTCCAGTGAAGTGTTGGCTCGATGAGCCAACATCGAGCCTAACAAGGCGGTAAATATTTAAACTAGCGATAATGTGTCTACTCAAACGAGCGGAAATTGTCATACCAGCCGACGGCTACTTCGTTTGAAGGAATGCGTTCCACGATCCAAAAATGACCCATAAGCGCAGCCCAAAATTTATCAACACGAGATACCATTCTAAACACGGGAAAATATGAATTCTGCCGGAGACTCGCTGCTTCGTGTGCCCCAGGAGAGGGGTAAGTTACTATGGGGTCTACTTTTTTAACTGCTCTAAATCTAATGTCATTATAGCTCAAATTATTCCAGGAGTAAAAAGTCAATTGGGTCCATGGTTGGTGCCCTCCTTCCAAGATTTTTTGAAAATAGGCAAGGCATTTGTTTCTTCAAGAAAGGTCCCCTTTGCTATGTTATCTTTTTCTCTGAATTTTTCCCGCATCAGAATTGTATCCGTTCGTTGATCAAAACCTTCTGGGCTGCCGGTCTAACAGCTTGTGTCCACAGTTTTTTAATTTTTAAGTAACATATATCTAACATGTGGTATCACCTGAAAACTTGTTTCATTATCTTTATTTGCTGCAAAGATCCTTCACATCGGTTAGGTATAACCCGCTCTACAGTCTTTTGAATCAAGTAGTTGGTTTTTGCGCTCTGTCCACGGATTCAAATAAAGTGGACGTCGTTCCGCGAAGGAAATCAGTGTCCAGAAGAAACTGGCCTATTTATTGGCCTGCAGAAAAATGTGACGCTATTTAAGCAACAAAATTCAGTCATTTATCATCGATACCCTCTTAACGTTCTACGTCCTTAAAGCCACTTGATACATGTATAAGTTTCTGGAGGAGTTTACTGATCATACCATATGGAAGACAGACATCGATGATAACCTTTTTGAGGTTTCAACTATTGTCTCTTTTGATTTGATTCAATACGTCATCCAAAAAAATTGTGACAAAGTAATATTGGTTATCTTATTATCATTATTATTATTATTTGGTTCCTTATTTTGTTTTCTTAGTTATTTTGTTACATTCCTTGATCATCTCCTGAAGGTCGTTCAACTGATACTATAGACACTTACATTTTTTAAGTTTAAGCGGGTTAAATCCCTAAATCAACCACTGTTATACTATGTTGATGAAAGTATTTTTGTTCCAACCACTGAACTGTTCAGTGATGGGTTTAGATATTCCAAAAGGAATCTCTGCTTTATTCAGTAGGATCAGTGACCATGCTAAACTCGCATACGGACAGAACACAGCCTCCCAACGGGATCAATTCTCAATTGGTATCCTCCATTAGGCCAAGTTCGATCCTTATAGGTTTAAGGTATTTGTGTGAATGGTTTGTTCCAAACTGCGATGCGCATCGTTTTGCTGTCTTACATTGACCCAACCACTATTTGTCACACTCATTCATAATTGTGCTGCTCGGGTTTTTTTTTTAATAATTCTAATGCACCAAAATACATTCCAAGCTCTTCGTGCTTATTTTGACTAACTTAGATTCCGGAAAACTTGAAAATCATCATAAAAGAAGTAAAACTGCATTCCACTTTGAATCATGATCATTATACAAGCTATGCGACTGCTTGTTTTTTAATCAACATAATAATATTGCACTTTAGTGTAAAAATAAACTTTACTTCCTTAAAGTCGTCTTCTTCGTCGTCCAATGTCGAATCATCATCTATATTCGCAAATCTGAGAAAATAACTCACGCATCTCTTGTGAGAAGCAGTAAAGACCAATATCCTAAACCACCCTTCAACGTTGTGTCGTATTGTGGCCCCGAATCTACCAGTTAATCTTGCTTGCCCTTCGTTACATTTTTACCACCCCGTTTCACAGAAAACGATTGAGAAAACAAAAATTGAAAAAAAGGTTTTTTTTGAATCACCTTTTACTTAAAAGGAAAAAAAAAAATGGAATATTTTAAAAAAAAAAAAATGCATATTTTGTTAATATATGGGCGTCGATATAACAACAGGTTCCTACCACATAAAATAAACCTAAAGCGTCACCACGATTGACAAACTATTAATATTTACAAATAGAATATCTCTTGATTTTGTTTAGCCTAATGTACAACACCAATTTTACAGCACTAGTTTATGCATTTTTTATGTTAATGTTTATTTTACTCTGTTTCTTCCATTCCATCTTGCAAGGATGAATATTTCAACCACTGCAACACTACGGTGACTATGCTGAACAACTCAGGTTTTAATTAAGATTTCGAAGTCTTTTTGAATCCGAAGTTATGTACCTCATATATCCCGTATCGGGTTTGTGACTAATATCCACTGTATGCAGTGAGTCTTTCCATCCGATTTCCTTTGGATCCTCCAGAGGTGGTTACCTATTGTCATCAGAGTATGATACAAAATTCAAATACATCCTATCATTTACTTTCACTTCTTTTTCTGCTTCCCACATCTTTCCGAGTCTGAGTAAGGTTACTAACGTATTAACGAACCTAGTAAGGCGAATTCTTATTTCTAAAACTGTCCCAGCGACCTTTAAAAGGACGCGGCAACCCTAAATTGCGGTATTAACGTATTATAGCCAAAATATTAGAAGGGAAGTTAGGGACTGGCGCTTTAGATTTATTGTTTCCTGAAGATGTACACCTTGGTCATGTCAGCGTCATCAATTCCAACCTATGTCTGAAGTCGTCGGCATGATCAGAGCAGAGTTCTTTACTATACTACCACCCTCTTCTCTCGATTAAATGCTACTTATATCCTGGATTAATCCCCATTAGTGAGTGATCTGACCGCTTATCATATTCCTTAATTAAGGCTCATAATCAAAATAATAATATTCAAGAAAACCCTTTCGTTCTACAATCTTGTTCAAATAGCTTCAAATCTTTTAGTCATGACCGATTACCTAAACCGTAAAGAATATTTTTATGAGCTCTAGAGAACTACAACCACTATCTGTCAACAAGAACATTTTGGTGCTGGCACCAATGTATGCCCGCGCAATGGCAGAATTATAAAAATAGCCAAGAATTGAAGGAGATAAATAATAGTTTGCAATCAAAATTGCTTGTGTAGGTGACTTTTACTGAATACGAATATGGTATGAATAGTGGTATTGTAAGTGTTGATTCAAGTTCAATTCTTGTTCAAGGTCTGATCACTGGAGTAACCTCAACAATAGTCGACGCCTTACATCTGATGTCAGCTGCCAAGAATTGTCAATATTTCAGAATATGCACATGAGTATAGTAGTTTGGCAGTCGCCCAACTGGCCTGACCCCACTTAAACACAATGGAAATAGAACCTTGTATACAATCCCCATAGAATTTGTATAAAAAAATGAAAGACAATCTTCACCCCCACCACTGTACATCATTTTATTTACACCAAAACTTCTTGGTGTTTGCATAAATATTTAATGTATATTTCATTCACCATTAAGTACTTTTATACGTTCATCATTTTTCAATTGTTATGGGAAAATTGTTATGAACAAGGCTCTCGTGCTTATACAGCAAAACCTCCATTTCTGTCAAGTTTTACTCAACATCTATAGCCCCGCTCTCCCGCGCGGGGCAACAATCCTATGAATATGCAAATTTGCCTGCCTGGTGCGTAAATAGTATACAATATTGTAACGATGTTAAATTGCCTCTGAAATAGAACCAATTTGTTTTTCAGATTGATATATTTTAACTAACATATGCAGGCAATAGTTTTGTTTGTTTATATCGATATTATGTCTTTTTCCCTCTGCCGTAACATGGTACATAACATCATCATTATATCAATGATAATGCATGAAGAGGTCAAAGTCCGTGAAATTATTGGTGTCAACCCTTTGATATTCCAGACCACTCTAGTCGGCACTAAGTGAAAAAAGGTGTCTTTGTTGGGAATGAAAATAATACTGAAGTCTGAGTGAAGGAAATAGATACAATTTCAAAAAGAATAAAGAAAGAAAACATTTTCAATAGAGAATTCTTCCACCTCCCTCTTCACCTCAGCGTGACTCAATTGTAAAAGTTATTCGCATCACGTGCATATTATTCTTCCAAAAGTCCAAAACAGTTGAGTGGTGGTAGTATTAGACCATAAAATTCAGTGCTGTTTTCCTCCCGTAACAATGACGGCCACTCAAGTATGACAATGTACACACACGTGGCATTTTTTTCAATAAACAAGTTTCACACTTAAAACAAATCACTAATGAACAGTCATGCGCTGCTTTTTTCGAGACATGTTGTATGGTGGACCTATGACCCAAGTTCGTTATCTCTCGAGTCGATAACTATTCGAGAATCATTTGAAACACTGTAAGCAAACATTAAACAACGCTTCCTTCACTGTCTGCACAAGTTGACTTCTAATGACCTTTGTCCTTGGTCTACGACCTTCAATCTATAGACATACAGTTTTCTATGGTTCACCTATACGACCCAAATTTGGTGGCAACTGGAGTCAAGGTACTTGTGTCCATGCATGCGCAATAAAAGGATTAACCGAAACTTTAGCACACACAAACACACACACACAAAAACTTTAACACACACAGACATGTCTCTTTGCAGACCACACAAAACTCAACTCTGGAAAAGGATTGGAAAAATGTACTTGTAAAATCCATAGGCTATATCCACTAAAAATTTAAAAGCCAGTATTAAAATTGGAATTGTATTTCACCGAAATGCTAACAAGAAACGTTGCAATGTGATCAAGGTGATAAAAGTGATATTTTGCTAAAGAGTGCAATGAAATAATTGGGTTGTTTTACAAGTATTCCGGTTACAGGTCACCAGAGGTTAAATTCTGTATGACGAAGTGAAGAGGCAATGATCCAACCTGACACGTAAAGTCGGATAACGCACATTAACATCAAAGGCATATCTCACACGTTCGAGCTACTGATTCCAACAATGTGATAATCCGCTTTATATACATTTTAATTTCAAATTATTTCACCATATACAAAATATCAGATTCATGAAAATAACAGTACAATGGCGGAGAAACCAAACAATGAGCAAAGCTCGAAACATAAGGTCACCCGGCAAATGTTGCAAATATAAATAAGTTACTTAAGCCTTAAATTCTAAGTATGTACAAGACAATTACAGACACGGAACAGAGCAAAGAAAGTGCAATACAAGACCAGACAAAACATTTGTAAGGAAACACTAATGTTGATGACGGCAATAAATGATAAACACTTAATTGTATAATGTAGGGAATAAGAGATATGTCTTATAATTTTTCTTGACAATGTTAGCAGACTTTGCGTTTCTAATCTCGGGATTGATATTATTCCAATGCAGAGGTCCTTGTCTTCTGATTGAATTTCTTGCTAAATTATACCTAAAGTTATATGGACGGTAATGTAAGGAAATGCGAGTGGAGTAGCTATGAATGTCTCTATTTGTAGTAAAATAATTTGTGAAATTGTTGGGGAGATTATTACAAGTACAATTATGTACATAAATAAACCCAGAATCATTCTGTGAATATCATAAAAAGTTAAGGTTAAACATAGTTTCAGGATTTTTTTCTGTTTGCAAATATTCAAATCTCCCCATATTACGTCACAATACGATAAGTGTGGAAAAAACAGTGTTATTATATTTGCTTGAAAGGATTAGATTTCTGGTGTCCACTCTCCATCTCTTTCTACCGCCATGGTTTGATACTAATTCCATCTCCAACTACAGCTTGTCCAAATAATAGCATTCTACCGACACTCTCTGCATTATCGATCAAATAATCTATATACCATGAGATAAGTGCCCTGTTCAATACTTGAATCAAAGTTGTATTGATTTAAGGATAAGCCCTCATGCATTCACACAAGATAACCTAACAGATCAATACTTGTATTGAATGATGTACCTATCACCTTTCTTGTGGTGATTATCGAATGAATCTAATTGTTGTATTTGTACAGATAATAAGTTACATGCCTTTTGTGTTCAATGGAAGAAAGCGAGATCACAGGATGACTTCTGCTTTATTCCATTGAACACAAAGGAAACTGGACAGAATCAACAACTGGAAAGATCTGACACAACATACGTCATTTGATAGACAAAACAATGGTCAATTCTTGATTGGAGTGCATCCAAAAACATTGGTCATTTCTTGATTTGGAAAATTACGGGAAATGCAAACTTGTAATTAATTTCTAGATAAGTGGCCTTGATGCTTCAGGTATGTTAATTAATTTCTAGATAAGTGGCCTTGGATGCTTCAGGTATGTTCTTGGAATGTATACCTCACTCACTTCTTATAATTAAGAATAAGAGATTCATACCTGGCCTTCCGTGTCTCCTGTGTGCCACATTGCATTTCTTAGGTATTCTCCTGGACCGGTAGTAGAGTTGATCAACTAAAAAAGAGA
The DNA here is from genome assembly GCA_023653785.1 of Ophioderma brevispina. Taxonomy (NCBI): domain Eukaryota; kingdom Metazoa; phylum Echinodermata; class Ophiuroidea; order Amphilepidida; family Ophiodermatidae; genus Ophioderma; species Ophioderma brevispina. The sequence continues at coordinate 28,608 of JAMKCH010071026.1, forward strand.
AGAAAACACCATTTTTAATGGAATTCTTACAAAATTTCTACTTTTGCCTCCCTCTGTCCTTTTTATATGTGTGTAGATGTGTGATACCTTGTCTGACTTAAATTGTTACACAATTAAATCAAACTATAGGATCCTTTCACTGAGGGTACATTATGTTGAATGGAGTTTTCTTTGTCCTCCAGATACACACTAACAATACAAGTCTTGCACCTGGTTCACTTTAAAATTTCAGATATTTCTGCAGGTAATTCTTTTATATTATCTGTATTCTTGGGTTCCCCTAAGACACACTGATCTCTATGCAATGGATTGGTAACCTGGGCTCCGTTCTTGAAGCCACTGGCGGCCAGATTGTTAATCCCAAAAGCGCCCAAGCAGGAGGTTAAGAGCCGGTCATTTACACAAAGTGTGTTCCGATTGAAATGTGAATAAGCGACAAAACAGAAGACAGAATCAAGCCAATTCAGTGAGCTCAATGTACTTGAAGTTGCGCGCGCATGGGATGGCATGTCCCTAAAACGGGCACCCGAGATTCATCTTCTGTTAAACAGGTGTCTCTGGAATGCTATGGTGTTGAATATAACAAGATGTCCGCCGGCTGATTCAGTAGACGTTTTCATATAGAAGTCCCATGGATGCAAATGAGGTATTGCCATTCATTCCGTCAAGCGCTACTGCACAACGTCATACAGCACATGACGGAATCAATTGTGTAAGTGCCCTGCTGACCACTGATCTCTATAGACCAGTTAACAGCAATGTTTGTAAACATGTTAGGGCCTGGTATCTTGAAATAGGTAGGCCTGACTGTTACACTGGGCAAGTGTATCTGTTGGAGTTTTAATACTATGGGCCATAACGATTCGCAGGAATGGATTCGCAGGCAACAAAAGAAGTGACGTAGGATGTTAACTGGTCTATACAATGGATTGGGAACCTGGCTTCGTAATTTAGGCCACTGGCGGCCATATTGGTCATCCAAAAGAGCCAAGAAGGTGGTTAGAGCTGGTCATTTACACAAAAATTGTTCCCATTGAAATGTGGATAAGCGACATAACATACTGCAGAATCAAGCCAATTCAGTGAGCTCATCATTGTATTTGAAGTTGCGCGCGCATGGGATGGCATGTCCCTAAAACGGGCACCCGAGATTCATCTTCTGTTAAACATGTGTCTCTGGAATGCTATTGTGTTCGGTAGACCAAGATGTCCGCCGGCTGATTCAGGTAGACGTTCATATAGAAGTCCCATGGATGCAAATGAGGTATTGCCATTCATTCCGTCAAGCGCTACTGCACAACGTCATACACACATGACGGAATCAATTGTGTAAGTGCCCTGCTGACCACTGATCTCTATAGACCAGTTAACAGCAATGTTTGTAAACATGTTAGGGCCTGGTATCTTGAAATAGGTAGGCCTGACTGTTACACTGGGCAAGTGTATCTGTTGGAGTTTTAATACTATGGGCCATAACGATTCGCAGGAATGGATTCGCAGGCAACAAAAGAAGTGACGTAGGATGTTAACTGGTCTATACAATGGATTGGGAACCTGGCTTCGTAATTAATGCACTGGCGGCCATATTGGTCATCCAAAAGAGACCAAGCAGGTGGTTAAGAGCTGGTCATTTACACAAAGTTTGTTCTCCATTGAAATTGGATAAAGCTACATAACATACTGCAGAATCAAGCCAATTCAGTGAGCTCATTGTATTTGAAGTTGCGCGCGTATGGAATGCCTTGTCTTTAAAACGCGCACCCGGGATACAAGTTCTGTTAAACATGTGTCCCTCTGGAATGCTATTGTGTTCGGTAGACCAAGATGTCCGCCGTTGCTTCATTATCTAATATATAATTACTGTTGTGTAGCCAATCCACTGTATAGAGATCAGTGCTACTGACAAACCACAAAAACAAACACACACACATACATAACCTTATAATACACAATGACCTCAACATACTTACAATATCTAGCATTAGATAGTAACATATGACCTAAACAAAGGCTAGACTATAACCACCACTAGGGTTTGGGACTCTCGAACTGTGAAGGAGACCTTGCGTTAAGAAGTTCAATTTGGAAATTATTGGAAATTCATACTGTATATTAACGTTTCATAATAATTATAAGGCCAGAGAAGAACACGTGATAGGTAACGAGGGCACAATTTCTGAGCGGGAAATTAATAAGTTTCCTGACCAGCTTACAATCTGGCCACACCGAAGCAGCTCATCCTCTTTCACTAGCCAAATTTCCGGCGTTTTTTTTTTCATTGTCAAATCAAGCAGATCATTTGAGGTGATTGAGAGAGAAGTTCGATTGCCTGCACAAATCTTATTTAATACAGCTGATTCAATTAGGAGTAGTTGTAGAATTAGCTAGTAAAAATCAGGTGAAGTAACTATTTTCCCAGTCTATGCTTTTCTGACATGATTACTGTGAATCAATTTGACGACAGTATTATGTCATTGGTTGCTATCTAGCAATGATTACGATTAATTCCTCCGTTTTGAACAATTGGAAAACAAATTTTACAAACGAGTATGCTGGCAGACTTTAGACGATGAGGATGGACACATCTGAACTTGCAATGTGAAGTAATAACGCCCGTTAACCAAGCTTTCTCGTAACTTTCAACAATCAATAAGCCATTAAAAGTGCATTCACAGACGTTTTTTCCGTCAAATGTTGTCATTTGTAACATTAGTTGATACGTCATTTTAAATCTTGTATACATACGATATCTTATACTTGCTAATGAAATGAGCTGTATGCATACTATCGCCATAGCATTTGGAATAGAAAAGGTACAGAATTTAACCGCTGCTTGTTTTTTTCTTTGCTTTTCTGTTTATCGATGATCACTTGTAATATTTCCTCTACGTAGACTCGTTTAACCTAACTGCTCCCTTACAATGTAATGTGCATTGTGTGACCTATGCATATGAATTGACTTGAAACACTCTACAAAAGTTATAGGTGAAGAGTCTAAACTGTGTAAACTTTAAAAGACTTTTAAAACAAGGTCAAATAGAAAATCTTTTTCGTCCATCCTGTAGGATGATAGGTCAATATAATCCATGGTGTAGTTGTCAAATGTTAAAATACTTATGTTGCACTACTCCTACAGATTATGTAATATGATCTTGTCACTTACACATATTAATGAACTATAGACTCTGTACAAAAGTTATGGGTCAAAAAGTCAATCTGGGTCATCTGATGAGGTTATTAAGGGCAAACACCGGCATCCAGGAGGATATGTGTGCTTTCAAGGACACAGACAGTTATGTCCAGTTATTATTATCTTGGGCCAGTGGTTCTTCGGACCGAATTTGGTTCGACTCATCGTTTGGGCAGAATGCAAAACTTAAATGAAAGCTTAACCAAAACGACTGGACATATATATATATATATATATATTATATATATATATAATATATATATATATATATATAATATATATATATATAATATATATATATATATATATACATACAGAAAAAAGTTATTTCTTGGGCTGGAGCAAGCTCAGTGGCAGGACAAAAATCTACCCATTACACAAAGATGACAATAATAAAGAAGACAATTCAATTACTAATTGAACAAAAACCCATTTGTTTTGTGCCAAGCTTCAAATACAGACTAAATTCAATATAATATACCTTAAGTTGTAGACCAGCTGTGGCATTCGCCTCCTTATCATCCTCTAATGTATACCAGTATGGTTGTGAAATTTGTTTCCACATGACAGCATAAAATCTGTGGTTTGATTGATAGCCAAATATGAATCCTGCATAATCGTCATCTTTCTCTGTGTTGACATAGAATGTTCCACTAAACTTGAGGGCTTCGAACTCATCATAACCTTAAAATGAGAAAAAGTTGCGTTTTTAGGATAGTAGCTATGTGTTGAATTCTATCACGTTAAAGGCAGATTTTGATGTAAAAGGTTATTCCGGTGTAAAAGGAGATATGGTCTGGCAGGAACCATATTCCGGGTTCCAACGGAATAAAGCGTGAAACTAATGTTGCATGAAGAGTCAACTGAATCAATTGCCCTATTCTTCTCCGTTGTAGGCGGACTGGGAATCCGGAGGACTATATCTCCTGCCACACCGGTATACCGCGGTAACAAAATTACATTTTACAATTTGTTTAGAAAAATGCTAAGTGCAAAATTCTGTAGTTAATGAAATTTATTAAGTGGATAAAAGACATCCCCGTGAGAGACCTCAAATGAAAGTATAAATGATCCAAGTCTTACCAACAGCGAGTCCAGGGTCTCCATTAACAGTCTGCACGACTTCCTTGCCTCTATTCCTTACAATCCAGTGAGGATCGTGTTGAGCACTACCTGAAGGATCCATGAGGACAGGTTGGAATGAGGATACGTCCGTTGTTTGGATTAGAGCATTTTCCGGGCAAGTGTCGAGGTAATCGGTAACACCATCGCCATCGAAATCGTACTCGCAGGCATCACCTCTACTGTTATCTATTAGAAAAAGGTTGTACGAAGTGTAATAGACATATTGACAACTAAATCAATATCAAGGACACCTCAGAATTGAAACAGATAGGTACATGTAGCGCAATACTTACCGTTTGTATCATTTTGACTCGGGTTGCTAATAAGTCTACAATTATCTGCATAATCAGGAATACCATCATTATCATCATCTTCATCACAAGCGTCACCTACGGGGAAATTACAATTGTTAAAAAAACAGAGATAAATTTCTTAAAAGGTTTTAAAGGTGCAACATACGATTTGGCATATAAGATATCCCGAAAAAAATAAAATCCCAAATTGTATACTGATACTTAAGTCAGCTTCTGTTTTTTGACTTTTAGAGCATTTCTCTACCCAAATACCAAGAAAAAAATCTATTGAGTGTCTAATTTATATGCACAGTGCACACATTACAAATATTTGCCATCGAAGTGTTTGCAGTCCTAAACTATGATTAAAATTATCACCATGCTACGTCTATAGCATGCATCTGCATCCCGAAAGGCGCATATTCCATGTCAGGGAGTTACCTCAAATCACTCTAACAGCGAATATTGCGTTAATTTATCCTCATTCATGTATGCTATTTGATATGTCATTCAGGTACGAAAGGTTGATTTACATGTGCAATGGCAAATACAATCTTGTGATCTTACAGGTCATCTTGGATATATAATATAATCAAACCATCTTATTGATAACATTGATAAAGATTAACTTGCCCTTGTTAAGCCTTTACCGACTGACAACTCACCAATTCCATCATTATCATGGTCCATCTGACTGGCATTTGGAATGTATGGACAATTGTCCAAGTCATCTTGGTGACCATCATCATCAACGTCTCTGTCGGTGTCACATTCATCACCAACATTGTCATCGTCCTCATCGTTCTACAATACAAGAAGGTAAAGAGATTGTCATTTTAGATATCTACTTTATTGGGCACTTGCATGGGAGGTAAATAGGTTAACTTGGCTAAACATGTCTTCTAAAACAATAGAGAAAACAAACGAATAACTTGTAGAAATTTCTGAAATATACAGGCTAATCAGTTGCATGTATCGTTTCCATGCTTGGATGATCTGGAGGGCAAACAAATGTCGATTCACCTTTTTTTTAAATTTACCTTCCGTGAAAGGACCCTATATGAACACAATGAATGAAACTTAATGTTATAATCCATTTTAATGATATAATTATGCATCCATAACATTCACCGATGAATGATTGCTTTGAAGGTTCAAATCCTTAAACCGTTTAATTATATAATAATATAGTTTATTGATTTTGCACAGCGAGGTATTAGAATAGCTGTTTCGAGGTGGTAACTCAGAGGTCTAAAATATTTTATGGCACGCCTGTGTATATGGTTGTTTCATCATACAAAATCTAAACATTGGCAAAAATCTGATCACCCAAATTAAAGAAGATGGTACCATATCACGGATAGAGATAGGATAATCAAAAGGACAGAGGAATTTTACCAAGAACGTACAAAACAGATGAAGGACAAGCAGCTTATCATAGTCATATAAATAATTGTTAAACTATTCACCAGGTGTCTACCTTCAAGTTGAAAAGTACAAAATGTTTGTTTTTTTTTTTTTTTTTCTTAATAATTATGTACAAGAAAAGGATACAAAATACCTCACAAACTACCGACTTATTAGCCTACTCTCTCACATATACAAGCTCCTCAAGTCTCACAAGGTCATCACAAACAAGACTAACAAAAATGGACCCAAATCAACCACCAGAGCAAGCAAGATTCGGGACACCTTCTCAAAACTTAATAGCAATAAACTAAATCATGGAAACGTCAAGAGAATACCAACTACCTTTATACTCAGCTTTTGTTGATTACGAAAAAGCTTTTGACTCCACAGAAACAAATGCAGTCTTCCTGGTTTTAAAAACTCAATCCATAGAAAGATCACACAAGAAATTAATGAACATAATGTTGTTAGCAAATGGGGTTACAATATCATCCAAGCTATTTGTAGCTGCCCGTGGGAAATATTTTACAAAATGTTAGGACTGGAAAACCAAGGAATCAGTAAAATGGAGTTACCCTTCTGTTTCACTTCAAGTCAAGCATCTGCGATGAAGGAGACGCTGTTTGAGTTTGATAATGAACAAAAATGGCCTGAAATTGATATGTCTAAAGCAAATATTCAACAGCTATATGGAAAAAAAGGTAATAAAGATTGGAAGTGAAAATCCGACAGGGGGTTGTTGTCAAAAATTATGGCTGGCTCAAGATGGGCTGATGGTAACCAAACACAAGCAATGAACATGATCAAGAGAAGGTATGCGGGATGAACAGCATTTGGTAAACATCAGACTTATTTAAAAGACAACAACATAACAAAATGCAAATTTTACAAATAAAATGTTCAATCAGTGCATACTGCTAGCTATGACATGGAAGTGAAACATGTGGGTATCCTGTGGATGGCAAGGTCAGATAGGTCCTTTGGCAAGACAAATATTCTGCAGTATATCAGTCCGGAATATGCAAAACTATTATCACGAATTCCGTCTGTCGCATTTATGTCCACTTTTAGGAGCACAATTGCCCACGCGGAGTGTATATATGAATATTGTATTAAAATGCTCCGTCACACACTTGGGTGGGTAAAACAATATCAAAGGTGCAATGTGATTCTTAACGCCTCTCTTGATTATAATTCTCTATTATAGCTTTATAATTATAGTTTTGAAAAAACCCTATTCGTAAAACTTCAGTTGATTCTGGTCTTTTGTTTTGCTGTTATAAACAATAACACGTCACCTTGCTTTACTTTCTCTTCACTTCATTAGGATAATGGTTCAGATAAGGCAATAAAGATCTTTACTTTTTTTGTGTGAAGTCAGAGGACGAGGCTGTGCATCAAGAAATGCCTTTGATGTAATAAAATCTCTTGATCGACAACATCTAGTTTATTGCAGAACGCCGTGCATAACTTCATCATTTATGTGTCCTACCTGGTCTGGATTGAGGATGAAAGGACAGTTATCACATAGGTCACCCCAGGCATCTTCGTCGCTGTCAATTTGATTGGCATTCGCCACGTAAGGACAGTTATCCCATTCATTCAAGAAACCTAGAGAATGCAAATGACAATAATCAGATAATATTTTACAATTATGTTGGAATATTCGCTATTAAAACTCTGAAGTAAGATTGAATTTGATCCATTATGTATCAACAACAAAGTGACACTTCAGAAAAGAATACATTTACCAGGCTTACAGGATAGTTGACTTCATTGAATTTTAACAACAGAACTGCTAGTATTTCCTGTCTGCCTCCTCCATTGCCTACTTTAGAATGTTTATGGGAATAGAGTAATATACATCACATTTATTTTTCCAATTTCTGTTTAAAGATCAGGTGGGGGCAGTGAGGTAGCCTTCAAATAATATTCTTATAATTCATGCAAAACAATAAGTATTTTTTTTTTTTTGGTTTAAAGATATACCGTCGTTATCAATATCCTCATCACAAGCGTCTCCCTTGGTATCCTCATCTGTGTCTTCTTGGAAGGTATTATGCTCCCACTTGCAGTTATCACAAATATCACCGACACCGTCGTTATCAAAATCTTGTTGATAAGTGTTGGCTCGGTATTGGCAGTTATCCTAACACAAAAAGTGAATGGATAGATTGTTCATAAATGTGTCGGAAATCTTAAAAACACCAATATAGAAATGAAAGGCCTACTCTGAGATTTTAAAATATAGAATCTGTGTTTGAATTCAAGAAAGTCGCCAAAAAAATACTAAATTTTTAAATAATTTAAATTAGTCAAAATGTACTTACGTTGGCCTTGCATTAAGCATTTGTGTATAGTACACCAGTCCCATAAGATACTGCGTGTAGGCCGAAAAGGGAGTGATACGGATAACTACATAAAATATGTTTTGGTAGTTCCTTTGAAAAAAATCAGCAAAATTAAACTTGCCAAGGTATTAGTTTTATATGAACAATTTCCAATGATATCAAAATCTGAAGTTGGATGGAATGAGTCATGGGAACGCGGCTCGTGATTTAAACGTATCTCTTTAAGATTGGTTGTAATAAATACCACCCAATTACATTGATTGGTCACACCTTACCAATGAATCCACAATGCCATCATCGTCATCATCCTCGTCACAGACGTCTCCCTCGCCATCACCATCATTGTCTTCTTGCCCACTGTTAGGTACACTTGGACAGTTGTCCTGAATATTAAAATGCGGAAAGGTTGTAGGCTGTTACTATCCTGGTAATATCTGATGGCATTGCTATATCGTTGGTTTAATCATGTTAATATCGTCTTTCATAGTATTTTAAATAGAAAGTACATTTCTACTGTATTTAACCCAAATGAGAATCAGAATTGACAGAGATTTATAAGCAATTGACTTTGACTGTAGTGTAATTTAAAATAGATTATTCGTATGATTATCTAAAGTCGCCCGTAAAATGAAATAATGGCGCTTTAATTGCTAGGTCAGAGGTCAAGTAGATATGAAAACGATAATTTTTTTTTTTTTTCAGTTGAAAATTGACTTTACTGTATGAAAGTACACACTGTGTTGACTTGATTTGCTGTGTTTTTACCGAAGTTTGAGTCTATTGATTAAGTAGAATTTCTAAGTGCACTTCAGGTAATTTTATAATCGCGAGAATTTTGCAAATAAACGTTGGCTGCTAGCAGTCAAGATTTTATTTACGTCATTAGTTGTAATCGCGTGTGTTACCACCATATAATTAGAAGGTTATCAATAGAACATCGTTGGTTACGACGAGAGCGTGGCCATTGGGAAACCTCACAAAATCATAAAATACTGAAAAAAAAACGTTCTTGTCAAACCTCCACACATCCAAATAGAGGTACTTTCTTTTCAGTTATCTTGATCTACAAAAATGGATAACAAGATAAAGTCGTTAATCACTCGCTCCGCTACGTTATACCCTGAATAAATGTGTGAAACCTTGTATTGCATAAAAAAGCATTTGCTATACCTGTGAACAATGGGTGTAGTCATCTTTGTCTTCACAAGGTAGACCCACATCAGGCCAACTATCCAAGTCACTATCAAAACCGCAATGGAAACCGTCGCCTGCGTAACCTGTTTTGCACTGTAAATAAAATAACATTTGTACAATACCAAGTACCCCATAGAAATAGTTTACTTTAATATCTGATACTCTAATGGAAGCTTTGCATGATTTCTAAGTGGTGTGCCTTTCCCTCGAGTAAGTAATTATTTCAAAGGAGCCTGCCAAATGCATTCACACCTTGAAACTGTGGCGAAGAAGGGATCTTCAGAGGGAGCAAAATAGATCATATAGAAGGGCTCCAATCATGCAACCAATGTGCTGAATATGCTGAATTTAATTGAATGACGAGAGAAACTACAGAAAGGACACCTTTTTTTTAATAAAAAAAACAAACAAAAACGCACGAGTTTCATGTAAAACCTCTATTGTGCACGTGTGATATCGAGAGATTTTGCCGATGTTCAGACTTAAGGGAGGGGTATGGGGTCTGAAGCAGTGAACTTTGAAGTGATTTTTCTTAATTTTCCTAAATAGTGGTTTGTACATGTTACATGTCATACTGTAGCCCATGTCACAAAGTTTTAAAATTCATGTCAATTTTTGCTCTGGTTGCCATGGTAACCACGTAAGGCCTCTGATTGGCTAAACACTAGAACGGACGTAACTAAATAACTAAACAAGCTACTGGGACGGAACTTGGGTGGCATGTGCAGGGGGTAAATACGCAGTGAACCATGAAGCCGGATTTTTGATACCGTTGCCATGGCAACCAGCAATCGACCAATCACATAATTTCATGGCGTAATTTGAATTTGGAACACAATTTTGAAAATCGGGCTTCATGGTTCACTAGCCCTATATGTGCTGAATATGTGTGCCACATTTCATGTGCATAGCATGTAGCGTTCTCTAGTTACGTTCGTTTTCGTTTTGGTTGTTTGCGTATTTTAACGAAACGAGTTATAGACCTCGAAACATTTAAAAAAAAAAAAAAAAAAAAAAATAGATCATATAGAAGGGCTCCAATCATGCAACCAATGTGCTGAATATGCTGAATTTAATTGAATGACGAGAGAAACTACAGAAAGGACACCTTTTTTTTAATAAAACAAACAAACAAAAACGCACGAGTTTCATGTAAAACCTCTATTGTGCATGTGTGATATCGAGAGATTTTGCCGATGTTCAGACTTAAAGGGGATGGCCCAATTTAAGGATATGAAGTTTTCATCTTGATAGATTGGCCTTCACTCCAAAACCCCATCTGTAAAGTTTCTCGCCGATATTTCAATCCGTTTTGATGCGAGAGCTAAACACGTGATTTTGTAAGCCCATAGAGTACAGTGTAAAATTAATATTGGTAGACCAAAGTGGGGCACATTTTCGCGCATAACTTCCAAACCAAACATCCTTTGGCTCTAAGATTTCACATGGTAAATTAGAAAAATAGAATAAGAAAAATAGTAGCTTTCTTCTGATAACGAAATGTAAAAAAAAAAAAAAAAAAAAGGAACCGAATGTCCGATTGCGATCGAATAAAAAGCATTTTGTAGATTACAATCTACACAATTAAGCCATTGCATTATCTCATTTTCGTAAATGGAACAATTTTTTACCAAAGTCAGACCCCATACCTCCCTTAAAGGGGATGGCCCAATTTAAGGATATGAAGTTTTCATCTTGATAGATTGGCCTTCAAAACCCCATCTGTAAAGTTTCTCGCCGATATTTCAATCCGTTTTGATGCGAGAGCTAAACACGTGATTTTGTAAGCCCATAGAGTACAGTGTAAAATTATTATTGGTCGACCAAAGTGGGGCACATTTTCGCGCATAACTTCCAAACCAAACATCCTTTGGCTCTAAGATTTCACATGGTAAATTAGAAAAATAGAATAAGAAAAATAGTAGCTTTCTTCTGATAACGAAATGTTGACCACTTCCGGTAAAATCTAAAGCTTCTGGGGACGAGGCTATTAGCGATCGAGCCATGGACCTTTAAAGGGATGACCTGATTTATATAAAATGTTCACCTTGATAGAACGGCCTTCGCCCCAACTGTAAAAATTCGCGCTGATATTTCAGTCCGTTTTGATGTGAGAGCTAATAAAACGTTATTATGTAAAAATGGGGTATATTTCTGACACTTCCGGTAAAATCTAGGGCTTTTTAATTCTTATACGAGTCTATTAGCAATGGGACAATGGTATGGTCCTTTAATGCCTGTGATTATACTAACTGCAGAGACTGAAAATAAAATGAATTAATAATATGGTTAATTCTAGCCCGTATTTCTAGACATGTCTTAATAGACTGGTACATCCCAGGTCATAACTAAACTAGTTTCCTGCCACATATTCACTAGTGTTTTTATGTTAAATAAACTATAATCTTTTAAAATAAGCTTTCAAGCTACCCTGAATTTTAACTTTAAACAAAATGGCGGCCAAAATACCAAAACTTTATATTTCTGTCATAATAGGCACAAAAATTTAATAATTCATCATATATTACGCTTATATTCTAAAGAACAAACTTATTGTTAGCTTACTTGTATTTAGCGTTTGTGACGGTCATTTTTGTGGGCCGTCACCCATGCCTGAAGGATCACTTAGCGTTCAGCTGTAATGCTTAATACATGGGTGGATGTTGCTATGTCGCTCGTCAACCAAAAAGGTCAACCTAAATGGTAAACTCGATAGGGGAGGCGAGACCGGCAAAATCCGAGAACCGTGACATTGTACAATTAATTGGAGATTAGTGATCAACTTAGGGGTGACTTCAAAACTCAACCGCCGGTTGACCTGCGGTTTAGGACAGCTGAATAGTGTTTCATTGTATAGAATAGAAACCGGTGTAGAATTATAGTCCGGCGTACTCACAGCCCGGCTACAACGGTAAGGAATAAGGCACTCAATTCAGTTGACTCTTCACGCAACATTAGTTTCACGCTTTATTCCGTTATCGTCTATGGAGTCCTGGACTATGGCTCCCGCTGGACTATAGTTGCTTTCACAGGTTACAACCGGAAAGAACCGGCCGTAACCGGCGACTAACCGGTGGGTGAGTTGTGAAGCCCCCCCTTATTGAAAGTTTACTATGTAGCTACAAAGACCTATGCTTTCGTACATTAAAGGGGTTTAATTCTGAGATTTTGTATGCATTTTGTAATTGCTAGCCAATGGTTCAAATTTGTATTTGGGCCTCATTTTGTTTTTATTTTTTGGTATGATAACTCACCTTACATCCGTACTGAGGCTCATTGTATGGCCCGTAAAACTGGCATTTAGCATCTCTGGCACACCTGTGAGTTCCCTCCACACACGGATTTATCGGGATACATTGCTGTGAAAATCGGAATTTAACAATTCGGATGACTCCACTGTTTTTTTCCTTTGATTGTAGTTTCACGTGTACCAAAATCATCAATTTGCACTTGATCGGTTGTAAAACACCTACCGTGAACGTTTCTAAGGTTTATTGGACAAACAAGTAGAAACGAAAACCCAAAACTATGTTTTTAACTTGCCTGCTATCGTAATCGTAAAAAGCATGCTTTAATTTTCTGAAAAATACTTTAATTATCATGTAAATTACAAGGGCGGCGTATTCGACCTATTCACTTCGGGTGTGATCTAACACATTGATAAGCATTCGAAATATGCAAAAATCCTGGAAATTTCCTCATGTCTCTTTAATACACATTTCAATGACTAAATGGTTTTATTTAATTGGAGTATTACTTTGAAATATAATAAAAATAGAAATAATTACCTGTGGGTATCTTCGAGCATGGTAGATTCCGACACCAGTTGGTTGGTTTCCACGGAATCCCAGAGGACAGAAGCGACATTGGTAGCCAGGAACTAAATTCACACATCGATGCTCACCGTGATAGTTGAAGCAAGCGTCAGGAACCTCATCGCACTACACCAGGAATAAGGTATGTTATATTATTATACAAGAGGATCTATACTGTATGTACTGATATATAGGTGCTAATATTTGCAGGAAAGGTAAAAAAAATTGAACCCGGTTACAGTATACCGCCACATGGGGTCTGACACTCTTAGGGCCCCCTATAGGGCCTATACAAAATGCAACAAAATTAAAAACTAAATTCAGTTTTTAAACCACCATGGCAAATTGATTGCAGTTTATAGACCTTGTGGTTGCCTTTTACCTCCAAAAGGCAGAAAAACGTCATATTTTAATATTAGATTCTAATAAGATAATGATAAACCATCCAAATAATCATCAGCGGCATTTAGTATTCCTTTTAGATGCAATGAAACACATTTTGACCATAACCGAAAGAGGATTCATTTCTTTTTCATTTTCCATAGGCCTATCCATAAGCCCTATGGGGATGTCTAAAACGTCAAGCCTCATGTACAGTTGTTGCAAATCCTATTTTATGGAAAATATTGTGTTTCTCCCAGCCTCTCCATAATTTAAGAATGCGGATTAAAGTTGAAATTTCCCAAATTTTACCTATCCCTACTAGAACTATTTAACATTTTATGATCCAATCATGAGTCTAAAATTAACCAAAGCCGTTTGGTCGTTTACCCGAGCGTTTTTGGGCGAGGGATGAAAACCTTTTTGTAATACCCCGTTAGACTAAGGTTAACATTGGCAAATCAGAAAGGCAACATCTAGATTTAACTAATACTATTACCATGAAATTCCCCTGTGGTATTTTGTGGTAATTGGTGGTTTAGCAGTCCAATGACTGGTATTTTGTGTACGGAGTTTCTTAGAAAATAAAGAGTAGAGTATTAGGTAAAAAAGTTTTATACACATTCGAAACACTGCATTATTTTCCAAGTTTATTTGCAATTGTCACAGCTAGCTAGAGCCCAGATAAGAGACCTATTTTACACCACTATTGTTTTTGAGAGCTTGAAATATTTACAAACTTACCTCATTAACATCAAAACACCTCCTGCCATCACCCCTGTAGCCAGTTGGGCAATTGTCGCACTGATAAGTGCCATCATCGAAACTCGTACATTTGACATTCTCAAAACATGGACTTGACAGACACGCATCTGCAGATTGAAAAGAATTAGGCATCTAATTTTATCCAACTAAATTGTTAACCTTTTGACAAGATACAATTCCATTTGTGTTTCAAGCAAGACAAAACATCAGATCACAGTGCGATGGTGAAGCCAAGAGAGCTAATTTCTCCGCTTACCCTATCATTTCCGATGTTCAAAATGGATTCAAGATCTATTATGAAGATGCCATTTTGGGAATGGTACACAAAGAAAATATGTTTTAGTAGAGCAGAAGGAGGTGAATTCATCGAGAAGTCAACAAGGCCGGTTAAGATGCTGAATTAAATATGAAATTATTCGTAAATGTCCCAGTATATACAAAAAATACATCGGTCCTCGGACCGCTTGTGTCGCCTGCCGTCGCGGTTAGTGAATGATAGGCCTAACATGACCTCTGACCTTGATATGTGACCTTGGACCTCATAAACAAATGAAGGTTTGCATGTAAACTCCATAAACCAAGTTTGGTTCTAATTGAACTTCAACTTGACCTCATATGACCTTTGACCTCGGTATGTGACCTTTGACCTCATCAACAAATGAGGGATCCCATGTTGCACCTATGATTCAAGTTTGGTTCCAATTGAACTTCAACTTTTCAAATGAGGTCAATTTTACATTTTCAGCCTATTTTACAACTTGACCTCAGATGACCTTTGACCTTGGCATGTGACCTTTGACCTCATCAACAAATGGGGGATGCTATGTTGCACCTGTGACCCAAGTTTGGTTTAAATCCATCAAAGTATGAGGATATTACAGGCAAATGTTAACCCTTTTTCACAACAACAACAATAGACATCAACAACAACAGACATCAACAGCAACATACATCAACAGTGGACAAAGTGATCCCTATGTGTCTTCCTGCCTTAGGGCAGGCGACACAAAAACAATGATGCCAAGATTGGATTGTGGGACAATATTATGTTGGGTCTCAAAGGTCAACTCTTTTTTCTGTTCTTTTCAAGAAAATGTTAATATTTAAAACCTACTGACAATTGTGTCAGAAACTTTGGAAATGCGGGTTTTCGATGAGAAAGAGACAAAAATTCTGGATCTTTCCGTATCAAGTCTTTCAATTAAAATTTTCTATCAAATTTTCCTTTTTGAAAACCACAATTTTGGTATTTGTAGTTTTTAAATGACTTAAATCTTTTATCAGTTTAAAGAGTATACACTTTAATCCAGGCTTTCTGCTTCTTATTTCACCACATTTGCTTTTGGCAATCTTAAGATACACGTAAATAC
Organism: Ophioderma brevispina; assembly: GCA_023653785.1. Lineage (NCBI taxonomy): Eukaryota > Metazoa > Echinodermata > Ophiuroidea > Amphilepidida > Ophiodermatidae > Ophioderma > Ophioderma brevispina. The sequence continues at coordinate 44,502 of JAMKCH010071026.1, forward strand.
CTGCAATGAGCTCAATTCACTTTTGTCCTACTTTGAGGCAATGCACAGCTTATTTAAACATTTTGATCGAAATTTGGTTGTGATCACCTTCTTCTAGGTATTACAAAATGCTACGAGTTTATTTTCTGTTTGCGAAGGCAATTTTGATACTTTCTGTTGATTATAATGATCATCAACGGACGGACGTCCATGTTATGATGATATGGTATGAAAACCTGGTTTCTCGATTTTAAAAACCAGGCTTTTGATCAAAAGCCTGGTTTCTCAAATTTAAAAAGGCAACTTTTCAAAAACCAGGTTTCTCGCCGAGAAACCATGTGTTTTGATCTAAAACCATGTGATTGCTCCTGGTTACACAGCTTACTCAGCAACTATTCAAAATGTAAATACTAACCGACAGGACAAGGTTGTTCATTACACAGTCTTTCTTCTCGAGGTTGACCAACACAGTCTCGTCCCCCGTGTGCTGGTGGTGGACTGTCGCAGAATCTAGATCTGGATTGCCATCCTCCGTCACACGTCTTGGAACAGGCTGTCCATTCTGAGAACAAGCCCCACTCTCCATCAACTGGAAAAGATGTCAATTTCAGGTACGTAAGTCACTACTGTGTCATTTGTTTATTAACTATATTACCTTAGCTTATATTGGACAAATTTTCTTAATGCCACAGCAATATAGTCAATGTCAAATATCATTTTATTTAAGGAATAAAGGGAAGCCATTTGGATCACTAGTAAATGATTCCTTCTCCCAATATTAGAAGTTGATTTATAGTTTGGTTTTAATTTAAATTTTTAAACTTTTCAATAATATTTCTTATTTACTTGAAAGACTACGTTGATTTATGTTAATGAAGGTTAATCCTATTTGCTAAGATGATTTTAGAAGGCCTCGTGAATTTTTCATACATTGTCAAATATAAAGTCATTCTTACCTGGACATGGCGTTCTGACGCATATACGTTCTTCCCGTCCTAAGCCCTCGCATTTACGTCCACCATTTTTGGGCTTGGGTGAATTGCATGAGCGTACCCTGGTCTCTGTACCATTGCCGCAAGTAATGCGACATGACCATGGTGTCCATTTACTCCAGCCTCCATCTATAACCTCTGAAATTTCAAAGCGCAATGTGTTTAAAATGTTACCATAATCATAGTGGTACGTGTATGAGAATGGTATTAGTGGTGTTCAATTAAAGAGACATGAGGAGATTTCCAGAAAGAAGCGCCCCCAATTTTTCTCAAACCTAGGTTTTGTACATATTTGGAATGCTTACCAATGTATTAGATCACACCTGAAGTGAATAAGCCGAATACACCCTCTTTATGTAATAAGATCATGATTTAGTAGTTTCTGTCGTGCACGACAGAAAGTCAAACCACGGTTTTCTATGGGGAACGATTACGATAGCAGGCAAGTTCAAAACAAGGTTTGCGGTTTTCTTTTGCACCTGTTTGTCCAATAAACCTTCCAAACGTTCTCGGTAGGTGGTCTACAACCGATCCAGTGAAATTTGAGAGAAATTCATATCCTAAAAAATCTCCTCCTGTCACTTTAAGGTAAAATTCGGCTTTCCAATATGTACTAGTAGGCCCAGATGTTTCCAGTGGAAATTTGTATCTACTGATTTTGAAACCATTTCTACCAGTTATTAAAAAAGGGAGTAAAGGGGACGGACCTGTGTACACAGAAATGGTGTTCCTATGCATTTCTCTTTCGAAGCGATTGGGCCAGACTCCACCATAATTAATGTTGCTGTAGCTGATCGCTACACCTCTTCTACAGCGAGTCTGTTACCGTCCCAACATTGAATAATGCCGGTACCCATTATACACCTGGTTAGAGCGGAGTAATTGAGGTAAAGCACCTCCCTCAAGGGCGAAACCCATTGGCCACAGCGGGACTCGAACTCACAACCTTGGCGTGCGAGTTGGGCACTTTATCCACGGGACCACATGTGCCCACTGCGGAATCCTTTTCCTGCACGATCCAATACCTCTGTGTAGTGTGTGTACCTCCAATGAACTAAATTGTTTTGTTACCAAATGCCCGGTCATGCTAACCAAAAAAGCGCATTCTGTGTAATGTAGCGCAATATTCTTCGATACATACCACCAGTTCTTACGCAGCCACTTTGTTTATGAAGTCGATTTAAGTCCTTAGTCTGATGTACTTGTATAAGGGGTGTGATCTTAGGTTTCCATACATGTGTTTACAAACGTATTGGCAAAACAAAAAATCTAAATACAATTACAATTACAAGAGTAATCAATCGCCGTAGTGAATAATATGGTCAACGAAATGTTAAATCGGTAGTATATTTTTTTTTAAATTTCCATCATGGAGTAGAAAAGAGCTTCATTTACTCCTACATATAACTGGAAACATAACGGGAAATATGATGGGAAAAACAAAATAGATGGAGGATATAATTAAAGGCCGTCTAAACTGAACCTATTCTATCGAAAATAATTAGTTCTTACCGACTCCTTTCGTCATGACACAATTCCTGGTTTGAACATCTGGACCATTGCAGTCAAAACTGTACGAATCACACACACGAACGCTTCCCGCGGTTTGGGTGCCTCCTCCGCGAGACCAGAGCATTATGTCCACTCCGACACGTTCCCCAGCAACTTCCTCTGTCTTTTCGTCTACACTTCAAGAGATATAAGTAGTAAGGATAATTAAAGATAAACATTTTAATTGAATAAACATTACAAAAAGGTCCTGATTACGGATATATGCTGATTTGAAGCATACTGATTTGCATAAGTGCAATTTTTTTCTTCAAGTTTGCAAATGTTTTGCTAAAAAATCATGAGGCTATATCGACTCCTAAAGAAAGCGTAAAATCTTTTAAAATTCCTCCGGAGAACTAATACAAACATGTGTAATCTGTAGATCTCCACTCGTATCTCTTTTTTTTATTTAAAAGATATAAATTACAAACAGGCAGAAAAACACCAGTATTAAAAAATTATATCTCCATTCAATTACGCGTGGTAGTAGTATTCCTCCAGGTAATAATGTTAAAAATATTCCATTTTATCCGTATTTGAGCTTATTAAGGTTCTTTCTGTCTTACATCATGGGTATATGGCAGGGTGTTTGTTACAGCATGCCCAAAATCTGATCTTTGCATGATTTTTTTCTTTTGTAAGTCAAAAGGAAGTAGTAATAGAAACGGGACCTTCCACGGTACAACGGGTGCAGCAATCCCCTCTTGACTAATAGCATTGGCGCTAGGTAGTGTGGCAATCACACACACACTGCATTCATCACAAATGGTGCCTGGAAAAGCAATACACAGATTAGATTTCCCAATTCCGATCCATGTACAAGGGTTAACCTATCGAACTTAGCAACAGCGAACACACAAACAGTTACCCAACCTATTTGTTAAATTAATATATTCAACATCAAAATAACACTGAAACAAAGTTGTTTACGAGACGCTCGTTACCCACTTTGATTGCAGTGAAAAACATCAACTAAATAGCATGACATAATATAAGATTTTAGCAAAGGTGTTTTGCGTTTGGATTTTTAATTATAGTAGATTCAACCCTGCGTGTCAGTCACCTTCTAGTACTTTTTCCGAGGTATTGGCATTGAATGAGGGATGTGCAGTGGAATTAAAAAGTAAATTCCATCCACTCGAAATCTATTGAAACATTGTATTCCGATAGCAGAGCAAATCATTCTCTGATACTTAATAAGATCATTCAATAATGCTTCTGACTTATCTTATTTGCGTCCTGGTTTTCAATGAACAGGGTGAGTTGAATGTACTGACTTTTGAATGCCCGTGCTATTTGGATAGAAAGGATCACAAAAGCCTTGCACACTATTAGTAAACATGAAAGGCCAGATGTCTTAGTTCGTTTTCATGAAAACAGGTGAATCGGGTCCAAATCTTTGCCTCCCTCCCAACAAATCGAACGACTAATCGACGCTGTCCCAAAAACTTTCCCTCCTCCGGTGACACGATGGGTGAAATCTACTATAAAAAGTAGCTTAGACTACTTAATTTCGAGCATCTGGTAATGTTAGCGTTAGACTGGCAATCTTCAACCAGGCGCCAATTGTAATAATATCTCTGCTTATAAATCATCCATGGTCATGGTGAGTATTTTCACACTTTTTCAACAGATACATACACATCTGCATTGCATCAGAATTACATTTCAATGTTAAAATGGCTGAATATTAACAATAATAAGGGGCCAAGGTCAACATAATGGTACCGAGAGGTCATATGTAACCCTAGTGATACAACGTCTTGGCCCCAAAATTCTTTTGAATAAATATGAAAGTAACTAGTTTTATTATACCTATTTAATAGAGTTAATCCACCTGAGTGTTAACTTTGTAATAAAAACCGGTCAAAGTCACACAATGGTCATAGAGGTCAACATAAATTATTACACCTTATAAGATACTACCACTACCCGCCATTATATTCTTAATAACTGTGAATATGGCATATTTAACGTGAACATGAGCAATTGTTAGATTTTCAGAAGCATTTTTAAAGCACAATTACATTGACCTCATTTGACCCCTATATGACCTTTGACCTCTTCCAACATATCAGGACTTCCCTATTGTCTCTATACCCACTTCACTGTTGCGTGTGAGTTACAAAAATTCAGAAGAGACGATTGTTGACAAACAATAATAGACATTGGTTAATACATCCACTACGGGGTAGTTTCATTCAGAAAACACTAGGTTCACAAAGTTTGTTGGTCCAGAGTACCACTCTATCTACCCGCGGACCAAAGAGTTGCCAAAGACTTGTCACAGACACACTCTCGAGGGCCAAAGCTTATCTTTCTGTATGTTTTGGACTGGTAGGGCCTAACGTTATTAGTTGGCGGGGCCGGATTTGGCCCGCGAAACGCCATGTGATCCCTGCTAAGCATAACTACTTTACAGTTATGCAAAGACTGTCGTCTCGAAGGACGAAGACACTATCAGTCAAAAGAGTCGAAGAGTCAAAATTTTGAAATTCCGCAATAATAGTTAAAAAAGTGTAGGATCAGTCTGGTCGATTCCCTCATAAGTTATTTTGTTCCAACTGAAAAACTGATAAAGGACGAAAACGGCCGTATTCAAAGGTATGAATACCCATTCAAATACTTGTTTGTAGTAAGTTCCGTACCTGACAGTAAAGAAGATATCCGATTTTGTTCCTTAGTATGCTGCGCTTTTAAAATGTTATCACCTGGTAGGTATGTTTAGGGATACCATTCCTTTTACAGACTCTTTCTTTTGATGACTTTGGATTTTCGAATTTAGAAAATCACCGATAGTGCCTTTAAATGACAATTTTAATTAATCCTTCGCGACAGGCGGATGAATGCATGAACACTTTTGCTGTACTAAACCTTTCTATTAGGACAGAACTTGTAGGAAATTGTGAATTAATTATATTGACGTAAGATCGTGAAATAACAAAATACTTTCAGGCTTTAGCAGTCCAGCCATCTTGTTTGCTCTTCCTGGTTCCTAATTTGTCAATACGTAAGGAATTATGAGGCTCACTCCAACTTTTCAAACCACATTACAGGAAAATTGCGCGCGCCACTTTCACGGTTTTAGGCGTACTTTCTGAGCAAAAGCTTATCAATCTGTCATCGAAATATTAGTACTCGGCGAAACGTACGAGCTATTAACGTAATCACATCATTCAGCAATAGAGGCAGTTCGTTGTAATGCGCAATTGTGCATCAATAAGGCCAGTGGCTTGCGCCATGGGGTGGCAATGTGCATTTGCCCCTCAAAAATTTGTTTCTCTGTTTCACCTGCCCCCCCCCCACCCCGGAGAAAAATGGCAGATTTTTGGCAAAATCAGCGATTTGTGGCCAAAATCTCCACATTTGGGGAAGGCAAATCAGCGATTTTTGGGCCAAAGTTCCCTCCAAATTTTGATATCCCCCACCTAGAATTTTCATCACCTCTCCCTCAGAATTCCACTTCCTTCAGAATTTCACCCATCCTCCACCCCCTCCCCACCCCCACCACCCAATATCATGATAAAATTGAATTCTGGTGCCAAAATGGCCACTGAACTCGTCAAGTCATCCTCTGTATAGTGATCGGTTAGAATAATTCAGGGGGGGAGTTTAGATATATGAATGACGATGACGACATTTGTTTATTTATTAAAGTGCAAGTAAAATTTAAGTTAGGATTAGAATCACAAGACGATAATAGATTCATAGTTGGCTGTATGTTGATTATCATAGTCCACAGAGCATGCTTCTTGTTGATTGTGACTTAATCAGCAATCAGCCAACGTTTAAAAATATTCCAATTGAATCATTGAAAATACAACTCACAAATTACATTCATTCTCCGATAATAAAAAACAAGGTCATTACTGTCTGGGTCCTTTTATCAGCATTTTTAAACAGACTGAAATATGATAAATAATCTACCTCACAGGAGCAGGTTGTACACCTATCGACCTCCAACTGGCCCCCGTCCTTACTGATATTTGGTGTCAAAGAAAGCCTGCGTAGGAAAGGTTTACCAATTTCCCTTCTGGTCGATCTGGCGCCCCTGGAAAATATGCAAAACATGGTCAATATAATTGGACTTGGGAGTAATTAAAAAGGGGGCCTCATCAATTATATTTAAATGATTATAGTGGGAGTTTAGTCATTGTATTACTAGTTTGATAAATTCCTAAATTCGCTAATTATCGATCGCAGACCAATCTACTATATCTTCCCGTAATATACACATACACCAACCTGATGGTGTATGTTAGGGCGCAATTGGCATTTGTGATGCACTCATTCACTAGTTATGGATCTCGACGTTTGTACTTTTTCGCTTTAGGATACAACGGATTTGACTTAGCCCTACATTTTTGTAAATTTCTGGCACATTGCGATATTTGATAGGACGGATTGTTATATAATATAATTTTTTGCGTTTGTATATTATTCACCTTTCCCTTGAGTATGGCCAGCTCACCTTTAGTGTTAAAAAAAAACACGTGTGCACTTTGCAGACTGAACCCGGCGACTTCATTTCTAGAATGGCGCTCTTCCCAACTAGCTATATCAAGCCAGGGTTGGTAAAGGAGCGATAGATATTGTCTATAGGTAAGGTGTTAGGTCCGATAGGTGTCCTTCGGTTTCCAACCGGATAGCATCACAACTGTATATTTACATATACGATTTATATTTGTTTTTTTTAATGAAATCTCCATATCCAGTGCAAGATGAATAAATATATATCCTTGTATAGACTGCTAAAGAAGTGTCATCACTCATAAAGAATCACTTTGGTATACAGTTTGTCAACATTTTTGACAATTTTTCAGAATTCCGGTAGGTCAGGGCCAATACAACAATTTAGGTCTAATTAAAGTACACACCGTATCACTTGATACCTACCAAAACATCAACTTTGTCAAATATTTCATTGTAGCCATCAGAAAGAATTTGAATCTTATTTTGAAGCATTTCGATTTCATCGCAAGTGTAGCCGCAGTAACCTACATTTGGAAGCACCCCTCCAGGTACCACATTGATACCCCCTTGATGTGGATCTCCGAAAGGAAATCCGGTGATAGTCGGTGGAGATCTTGCCGAGTCGTCAACCTGATCAGGCCCTGTCCCTGTAAAAAAAAATCATATAATTATTTAACAAGAGGACGGTATCAGGTTCAAAATCACGAGTAGAAGTAAGTGCAAAACAGTATTTTCCAAATATCATTCCGACGCATTATCAGAATTTAGTGCCAATGTTACGCTCTGTGCATTGGGACGGCGGGGGAGATCGGTTGTCAAATAGCAATTATAGTACAGAGTTTGTAAAAATGTGATATATTTAACAATACTTGTTGCTCTATAAAGGAAGCTTTTTCTTTTTTATTTCCTATAATTCTTATATTAAAAAAAAGAGAACTGTTAAACACCGAGAACCGCGAACCGCATTCAGGAAATGGATATCCCGCAGTTTTCTTTTTCTTTTTAGTCCACTATTTAGCGGCAAATAAGTGGAAAGTAGTAAAAGTAATACTAACACATACAATCGTACCCTCAAACATTTGGTTTAAGTAATGCGTAGCCTAATTCCCCAACTTGTGCCTGATGTTTCAGGGTAAACACGCGAACTTTGTTTACAAAATGGCTTACACGCTCAATTTACGCTCTCTATTAGCGTACCACTGCGATTCTACAGCAGGGGCAAGTCTTATCAACAAACATTTCTGACGCTCCACGAATAGCATCTACTTCGTCATCAGGCCAAACAGCAACATGACAGTTAAACAGAAATGACAATAATTATATGGAATTAATTTCCTACAGACCATCATCTTCCGAATATAAATCAGAATTACAAGGAAACTATAAGCGTTAAGTAGTTCAAGTTGTTACATTCGAAAAAAAAATATTTGGTTTTGGTGTAGTCAAACAATTGAAAATCATTAAGCTCGAATTCTCCAATACGTAACGTTTCGAGTTTCGCACAAAAATCACATCGACTGAATTCACAATGGTATCCAACATGAATGATTTGGCACGTAAAGTGAGCACGAAAGCAGTCAGACGCGAAATTAGTTTTACTAACCTTGCTAAAACGTAGGCATAGGACAAAGAGGTAGCTGAATTTATTAAAGTTGTATTTTCTTCAAGAGTTAACGATGTTTATCCACCTTCCTCTCGTCTAAAGAAAAATGTTAATTTATAATCGCTTTCTGTTGAGAAAGCTTTTTGACGAATAGATCCATGGATAAAGAATAAAATAGTGATACCGTAAACGTATTTCAAGCACATACTCTCGTCTTGAAGCTGGTTTAGGGGCATGACAAGGAAGAAGAAAGAGAAAAGACGCGGCGCGGGGTAAGCATGATTGAGAATGCTCATTTCTGTACTTTCCTTGCATGGGCTTTTTAAGCTCTGTAATGACCATTAAAGGTGGCAACAAAAAGATTTGCAGGCATCCAATATTGTGTTCATAAAGAATTTCATATATATTAGACACTCGATAGATTTATTGAATTTGTATTTGGCTTACAGAAATTGTCTTTAAAAGGAGAGAAAAAAAAGGTTTAGTGTGAATGAGGAAAGTGGAATGGGTGAGCGCTCGCAAACCAGGTTTAACCCTCCAAAGTCTGGTGCCTAAGGACCTCAGAACACACTAATCTAGATAAAGAGATACTGCAATAAGGTGAATTTTCTCTACTAATACCTTCACAGAGGAGATATATCGGAGTGCTAATCTTAAAACGGATAAAAACAGGCTCGAAGGGTGACAGCGCTGGTTTTCTTACCAATGAACTATTCTTAAGAACAAAACTACCTCCCCGCTTTAAAACTAAATTTCAATGTGGTTTTCTTTATATAAACAATATAATTTGTACTATCGTAATTCTTTGGTTTATTATTGTTTGAAAGTACATTTATAATTCTTCAGGCTCATATGCAGTGAAGTTAAAATGACCACATTTCAAAAGTGTATTTGTTTGTTCAAATATTATCGAGCAAGGTTTGAAATTTACATATTAATTTTATCGTCATGTTCTTTCTCCAAAAATCACTTTCTTTCTTATCAAAGTGGAAATGAAGTGAACATTTGTGCAAATACACCATAATGTTAAAAATCAAAAAAGATTAATATTTGTAACTCTTAATGCATTGTCCCAAGGTTATCAATGCAACTGGTGATGATAAAAAGCATGAGGCTTTAATGCTATAGTAATGAAAAAAAAAAATGTCACATCTCATGTCCAGGAAAGAGAGTTGCCACTAATATCCTGTAACTGCATTGTTTGTTCGCTCCACGGTGCATAACTGACATATGACTTCTTATTTTCCCCACAGAACTATTACACTACATATAATTTGTCTTACGGATAAGGAAAAAGCTGTGCGTTGATCTTTAGAGATTATTGTGAATCCTAGATTAAAAAACCGATTTGTTTGCATGCTTAACCTTATCCATTTCCACACCCGCCCGCGAAACTCGGCAAAATAGGCAAAGTTGGTAAAACAGTCAACAAGCAAATTTAAGGTCCAGGATATAATCAACTAGCCCAGGAGTTAGCAGGGACATTTGTAAAAACATCTCAAGTACAAAGGTTGAGGGATATATATGTAAGACAGGTCTTGGCAGGGACACATTGAAAACATGATTCTTAATTGCCGCAAATGGTGCCTTAAGGAGAGGAGTCCAGGACAAATTTGTACAGGGGGGGGTCAAATTTTTTAATGGATCCAATGTGTTTAAAAAGTGTACCACGTTATTTGTCTTAACCAAAGAAGTTCAGAAAAGGTATAGTCCGGACGCCATTTCCTGATATTTGCTCTAACTTAGAAATGTTACTATAGTTTTTTTTCTCAACAGATTCTAATGCTTTACCATCTAGTTGAAAGAAGTCAACTGCTGAAGTCTATCAGCATTGAGCGTTTTGAGATATTAGCGGAAAACAAAATGGCCGTCCGAAGTACCCATTTTTTAATGAAAAAATGAATCACTCCCAATTCTTTTTTAAATGATCGATTAGTCTATCAAATATTGTTTGTGTATGCAATCTATACAAAAAGTGTTTCCTATATAGACCTGGCAGGTCTCAATTTAATATTTTCTTTTATTTTAACATTCCGAGTGTTATATTAAAGATGTCTTCTTACTCATAATGGTAACATCCAAGGGGCCATTTAAAAACCATGTTTACAGGGGAACCACGTTAAAGGTGCTCAAACTTACGGAGATACAGTCAACGATTTTGGCAGGCAGATTGGCAATAGTAATAATAACAATCTTGAAATAACGCCTAAGCAGAGGCCTCTAGGCACAGAGAAAAAGAGCAATTATACAATTATTAAAATGAACAGATACAAAGCAATACTAAAATGCTTATTGAAAAACAACTGTGATATACAACATCAATTATATACACAATTTCAATACCTTAGGAGAATAAGAGAAATTCAACTTTTATATTGACGATAGAAGAACGCCAACCCATTTGCCTTCCATCTAGATTATATTGGGATCGCACCTGAACTGTCAGCTGCAGGATCCTGTTTGTCCTGTCCCCCGACAGAACAAACAGTAAGTCTTGATCTAGATGCGACAGGTCACCATCGTCAGGTCTTCACAAGAATCCGTGTTTTATGGACAAACAAAGGAAACCACACTGACAAGGCTAGAATAAATATATGGACAACGAGAACTGGAAGGCCAGGATCAACATACACCTGATGATCATGATTGAGAGTCTTTAAACTTTTGCTATACGTTCTGTTATCGTTGATATCTAGTGTGACGAGTTGCGTGAGAAAAAGCTTCTTTTAAAGGAAGCAAAACTCAAGGTGACAGTACCAACAAAATATAAACCACAACCACTTGATAATTATACCAAAGGACGTTTAGACGTCACCCAAGGACAGTATCTTCACACCCTTGACTAAGATGATCTAGCTCTAACAGCCGATTTGATATATGGGCAACAAATTTACTAAAACTCACTGAGAATGCTACATCTAAATGCATTACATCTAAATGCCAAAAAGAAGACGGAAATATGATTCCCGTCATTGAGGACGCTTATCCATCACTCCTGCACTGCAGACGGTACCCAACTCAAAAAGATCATGTGATTTCAAGTAACTGACTATTTTACCAACGCAAGAAAAATCGTTCGGTCACTAAAGGACCAGCCTTGGAATGCTTGCAATAAACAACACCACTTCGCTAATTGCTAGCTCCAATTCAAAAACGCGACGGTCTTTAGAGCTGTGTAGAGAGTATCATTTTATGGATCTGAATCTGGACCATGAAGAAGATACAGGATAAACTGGGATGGGACAACTCACCCGGCCTTCTATGCGAGTAATAAACATATCATGCGTGACACCATCGACCAAACAGATATATGGAGATAATCCTCCAATTTCATCTTCTGTTACCCAATGCCGAGCACGATTTGCCGGTCCACTGTTATTGTGCGATTGATCCCATTAGTCGCATGTTGGAGGTTACCATGCTCAAACAGGGGTCGTCGGCCCTTTAACTACATTGAAATGATTTGCTCGAGAATCCAGCAGGATCCATCTGACATCCCCAACTTAATGACGGGCTGGGACATTGGCGCTACATCGTGAACAGCATCTTGGCTCTGGCCGCTAGATGAGATAGACGTTACTCCCACACATATCTTATTTAAATCTTTCCCGAGAGATCAAGCTTGTGTTCACATTATGTTTACATTTCCCACCTGAAAATTTTAGGAAGAATTACAAGGCTCCAAATGCATGCAACTACGTCCAACCTTCCGATGTTTTAAACAATATCAAAGAGATCCAGAATAGAGCTAGGCAAACTGGGATTGCAGAGGAGGAGTATCAGCTCAATGTATGAACCACATTGAAACACCGAAGATAAGTTTTGAGCAATTACTCCTTCCGCATATTCTATTCAAGGGGCGCCTGCTCTGAACACTTTACCAACTGATGGCTAAACTCCGAGTGTCTAGACCCTCATATCTGGCGGTGTCTACGATGGTCTCATGCCTGCATTTGAGACCCCAGATTTCTAATATTTTCAGCCATCAGGGCTCATTTATTCCTTCAAATGTCCGCTTCTCCTCTGGGAATGTCCTCTTGGGCACATTCGCTACTAATCAAAACAGGGCTTTGGTGACAGGGTAAAATTTGCCAAAAAATAAATAAGGCTTCACTTAGTGAAATTTAAAAAATATGAGGTCTGTGGTGACAAAAATGCTGATAATGGGGGTCTAAACAGCCCTTACATAGCATCACCTCTAAACGTGGGAGTGAACCCCTGGGTGTAATCTAATGATATTATACAAATGATAGGCATACACATAGTATTGCACCTTCAACTTACATAAAAACGATTGCCATGGGATTGTAACTTCTGTTTCATATCCCATTATGTCCAGAGAAGTAAAATGGACTAGCCAATCTGACTATCACCGCACAAAAGGGAGGTGGGAAAAGGGAGGTTAGGGGTAGCGGTATTTGTGTGTTAGATCTGGGAGCACTTCCCTGTAAACACAATGCAGCGGTTTGCGACTCCGTCTGTGATTTGTAAAAGGGGCAAAAAAAAAATGGCGTTTTCGTCGGATTATTTAAGAGAATCAGATAAGGCCTAACAATCCTATTCTCAATATCAATGACCAAGTTAAGGCTATTGAACATAAATGAGAAGAAAATTATCCATTTTTTTTATTTATTGGGTTATTTTTAATTTTGGGCTTGTTTTGATATGGCCCAACAAACAGGTCATAATACGTTACTATCAGGTTATGGGACTTTAGAAATCCATAACATTTTTTGGGCAATGGTTTCTGACATTAGATGGTACAATGATGGTGAAGTGTATTTTACAGCGAAACAACAGATCGTTGTCATGGAACAATTGATATGAAAGGCGGTCAAATTGTTATAGGTGCTAGATGATTAACAGAGTGATTTTCGTATAAAACAACATGTAGGGAAGGCTCCTCATTAAGGACTCTTACCAAAAAACCTGGTAGGGAAAAAAAAAAATCTCATGAAGGAATCATATCAAAAAGAAACCTTACCAAGAACCATCAGATGAAAGAAAACATATCAAAGAATACCACACCATCCAAATGAAACCATGGTCAGGAATGATTCTAATTTAAGGACTAACACACACACAAAAAAAAAAACATGAGAGTGAGCATTTGCATGATACGTCAACATTTACATTACCAGAACCACGAGAACTGATCATTTACTGAGAAAAAAAATAAAACTTAAACCTATTTGGCCCGGCCAATTATATTACTTGTGTATAATATCTTGATATTTAACAGCCATTTAAAGAAAGAAATAAACTAAAAAATAAACTTATTTGTTTATTTAGCCGTAACTGAGAAAAAGGAAATGGGTTAAATTACCAAAGTAATGCCTGCAGCCATGTATTTGGTCGCATCTTGAAATGACTTCGTGGTTTGCTCGTATCCACAAGTCATTGGTAATGGCGTGGTGGGTTGGTGTCAGGGAGTGTTCAGCTAGTGTTGCTTATCCGGGACGCGTGTATCATGATACGGACGCTTCCTTAAAACATGCCGCTAATGAGGCTGGGGCGGATTGGGAACCAGGTAGGGGTTTACACCCTACTCTTATTCGACACTGGACTGCGAGTACATATACAGTTGTGACTCTCTGTACACGGACCGACAGGCCTAACGTCCCCTCCGAAGGACGGGATGCTTTCATGCTCCATTTGCCCAATTCCAAGTGAACCATGGAGGAGAGCGGGAAGTCTGTATTTGATCAATAGTGGTATACAGATCAAATCCAGAATTGGTAGTACCCAAATAAATCCAGGGCAAGTGCAACGACCCCACCGGGATTCGACCCGGGAATTTGAGTGGTAAATTTGCGCCAGAGGCAAGTACCCTAACCGCTAGGCAACGCTCTCCACATTCTGTGAATAAAATATAACTAATAGACAGGCTTGTTCCGTGTTAAGTGGAATCCATAACATGATTACATTTACCAGGCTTATACTAGGCAAAAAACAAACCTTTTGGTGATATTTCACAAAAAATGTGGTATTGTGGCGGCCATTTTGTTTTGGGTCACAATCATGATTAGTTCAGCCCTCTTGAAATCTTTAAATATAGCTTGGTCTTTTATCATCCATTAATACCATAAAGTATTGTTTTCCTCTGCGTTACTAAGAAAAAACAAAAACCTTCTTGGTAACATTCGCTTACAATATGGCATTGTGGCGGCCATTTTGTTTTTTTACGAATATATAAAATTGCTCAATGCTGATGGGACGGTTCAGCAGTTGATTTCTTATAATGGGTGTGCTAAGGAAAGCCAATCCACAAAAAAACTAAACTGTAGAATATTTTCTAAGTAAACTGGCTGGAACCCGGACCTAGTATATTTTGTACTATCTACAAGAGTTAACGATGTTTATCCACCTTCCTCTCGTCTAAAGAAAAATGTTAATTTATAATCGCTTTCTGTTGAGAAAGCTTTTTGACGAATAGATCCATGGATAAAGAATAAAATAGTGATACCGTAAACGTATTTCAAGCACATACTCTCGTCTTGAAGCTGGTTAGGGGCATGAGCAAGAAGAAGAAAGACGCGGCGCGGTAAGCATGATTTAGAATGCTCATTTCCTTTACTTCCTTGCATGTGCTTTTTCAAGCCTCTGTAATGACCTTAAAGGTGCAACAAAAGATTTTGAGGCATCCAAATATTGTGTCATAATAGTAATTTCATATATATTAGACACTCGATAGATTTCTTACTTTGTATTTGGCTTACAGAAATGTCTTAAAAGAGAGAAAAAAAAGGTTTAGTGTTGAATGAGGGAAGTGGAATGGTTGAGCGCTCGCAAAACCAGGTTTAACCCACCAAAGTCTGGTCCAAAGCCCAGAGACCTCAGAACACACTAATCTAGATAAAGAGATACTGCAATAAGGTGAATTTTCTCTACTAAGTCACCTTCACAGAGGGAGATATATCAGGAGTGCTTATCTTAAAACGGGTAAAACTAGGCTCCGAAGGTGACAGCGCTGGTTTTCTACCAATGAACTATTTCTTAAGAACAAAACTACCTCCAAGCTTTAAAAACTAAATTTCAATGTGGTTTTCTTTAGAAAAAATATAATTTGTACTATCGTACTTCTTTGGTTATTATTGAAAGTACATTTCTAATTCTTTCAGTGGCTCATTATGCAGTGAAGTTAAATGACACATTTCAAAGTGTATTTGTTTGTCAATTGTTATCGATGCAAGGTTTGAAATTTACATATTAAATTTTATCAGATCATGTTCTTTTTCTCCAAAAATGCACTTCTTTCTATCAAAGTGGTAAATGAAGTTAACATTGCAAATACACCATAATGTTAAAAATCAAAAAGATAATTATGTAAACTTCTTAATGCATTGTCCCAAGCTTATAAATGCAACTGGCTGCTGATAAAAGCATGAGCTTTAATGCTATAGTAATGAAAAAAAAATAGTCACAATCTCATGTCAGGAAAGAGAGTGCACTAATATCTGGTAACTGCATTGTTCGCTCCACGGTGCATATCTTATAATATGACTTCTTATTTTCCCCACAGAAACTATTACACTACATATAATTTGTCTTACGGATAAGGAAACGCTGCGTTGATCTTTAGAGATTATTGGTGACATCCTAGAATTAAAACCTACTTTGTTTGCCTGCTTAACCTTATCCATTCCAATGGGAAACTCGGCAAAATAGGCAAAGTTGGTAAAACCAGTCAACAAGCAAATTTAATGTCCAGGATATAATCAACTAGCCCAGGAGTTAGCAGACATTTGTAACACATCTCGAGTACCAAAGGTTGAGTGATTATATATGTAGACAGTCTTGCAGGGACCCCTGAAACGTGATTCTTAATTGCCGCAAATGGTGCCTTAAGGAGAGGAGTCCAAGACAAAGTTTGTACAGGGGTCAAATTTTTAAATTGATCCAATCGTGTTAAAAAGTGTACCACGTTATTTGTCTTACCATAAGAATTCAGAAAAGGTATAGTTTGTACTATCTACAATGCAAAGTTTAAGAACCATAGGCTAAAAACAGAAAAAAATCAATAAAAAGGGTCAATTTCAGTTGTACAGGGGTCAAATTTTAAAGTTGCTCCGATTTGGATAAAAAATTGTGCAAATTATTGGTGGAGTTCATAGGATTAAAATAAGGAATAGTTTTGGCTGTCTCAAATGCTTGATTAACAAAGTAGGGGGAAACAAGGTCAAGCCCCATTGAATGCAATGGACGTTGAACTTCCGTGCCCCCTACATCGGTAACTAAGCATTTTAGACAGTCAAAACTATTATTTTAATCCTATAAACTCCACCAATAATTTGCACCGTTTTTTATCCAAATCAGAGCAACTTTAAAATTTGACCCCTGTACAACTGAAATTGACCCTTTTTATTGATTTTTGCTGTTTTTAGCCTATAACTCTGAAACTTTAGGCGGTATATAGTACAAACTATACTATCCCTTTCGTTAAAATTCGTTAGAATTAATCATTGTTTCTCTGTCATGTTTGTCGCTACAGGAGTGGGGGAAACGAGGTTTGAACATTAGATCTATACAGCGTGAGTCGAAAAGAAGTTGACCGGAATTGGTGATTTTTTTTCAAAGAAAATGACATTAGAAACCCAAGAGAAGCACATATTAAACAATCACTCTCTCCCGTTCATTTCGAAAAAAATGAAACAAATAAAATAATTCCTTAGAGGGGTTATGCCTTTTTCACTAAAAGTACTCATTTGTGAATTGTCTACGCTGGAATACTTGACAAAATAAATGCAAAGTAAGCATTTCGGCTGTGTACTGAAATCAAGTTTATGTCCTGCCCTTCCTTCAACTTAATGACCATTAAGATTGATACATCTCTGAGCCCCTCCCCCGCTATACTCTTGAAGGTAGACTGAAATGTCAGGAAGAAGCTTATGTATGGACTGTCATTTGGGCTTGAGCTGCTTGAGCAATGTTAACTTGGGACCTACCAGTCCGCCTTCTTCCTGATGCTTCCGATTGCCTGTTCCGGATGGTTCCATGATCAGAGAATTTCCTAGCCATTTTATAACTGCTTGTTTTCTGAATATGCGGTTTGCTTGTGGGAATATCTTTCTGCAAGTTGGTTTGCAACTAAGCGTCTTCAAATGTCTAATAAAAGGGTAAACCTAAATTGCTGAATTTTTACACGATGACAGCCAAAGGTGAGTGATAAAGCACACATAACAGACTATTTTAAGCTCAGTCAGAGTAACCGTTCTAATATTTCCATCAAGTGTGAGGCAAACTCTGTAATTGGACAAATTGGCATTCTTATCCAATACCGAATGAATCTAATGATTTATGCTCTATAGGATACCGGTGAAAGGTTAACAGAAGTGCACTACCAACCAAGTACATCGCTATGTGAGGACTTCGTTACAGATACTAAATTCCTTGAACTGAGATAATCCTGATATAGTGATGTCGTTTGAAACATTGAAGCCTAAGTTAGCATCAAACGAATCACATGTCTTTGCTGTCTTAAACACACACGCATACACATTTCATAAGTATTTAGTGACTTATGGTCAATTATAATTGATATACTACGCGTTTGCTAGATAAAAGGAGCGAGTTTTACTATATTTTATCTGAATGTTTCTTAAATTAGACGTTTCGCCTTGTTTTCTTGCTGTTTCTCTTAACTCCTCCTTAAAGCTTTTCTCCGGTGACTCTCTCAGAATGGGCACCAGCTGTATGCGGTGTGTTTTGTTTTGGGTCGAAGGTCATCCTGGGGTCACAGCAGTCAAAAACCCAAAACAGGGTCAAATCGCAAATCTATCGCAAGGTAGACCGTGAAAAAGGATGGAAAACGTAAATGATAACTTTGTCATAGGACAGATGGTTTGGGGGCTCAATAGTCAAAAAAGCTTCAAAATTGTCAAACCTTTCTTGTGCTACAAATTTAATGCAACGATCTTGTCTCGTGTCTATGGGATTGCTCTGTTTGGGGTTCAAGGTCATCCTGGGGTTAAAGGAGTCAAAAACATTTAGTGGGTGTAAAAAAGTTAAAGCAATAATAGCACATTTTGGAAGAACGCACCCAATTTTCAAATTTGATATTTTTGCACAGTTGTGTTGGCATTGTCTGGTAAATTATACCTATACTAAATTATACGCCACATTTATATCCGTCCATAATGAAATAGTGTCACCTTACGAAAATGACCTTTAACTTGACTTGCTGAACCGACGGAACAACTAATGGATGTGCGTAGACACGTGCAAGGTGGAATTTCCCGGATATTTTGTATATATATATACCTAATGTCCTTTTCGGAAAATGACTACCAACCTGACGATCACCGCAAAAAAAGGAGGTAGCGTTATTTTTCTTGTTAAATCTACATGCGTGTAGCCAGAATCCCGTAACCCGGGGTGCGGATCCTGGGACAATCCAAACCACCGTGGCAGGGGGTCCTGCCCCTGGCGGGGTCCAGGGGCAGAGCCCCGATGGGGGTCCAGGGGGAAAATTCCCCTAAAATATGCTTTTTTTTTTATCAATTTGAGGCTTATTTTAATGCACTTCGTTTCATCTAGTGGCTATACTCTGTAAACCTAGAAGTACAAAGTAATCAATAAACTCCCACACCAGTCTCACAAGGAATTCCTGATATTTGTCGACTTATGTGACCAGTATTTCGTGTATCAGTGTAAGAGATTTGTTTTGTTCTTACATCACGCGCTGTGTCTTCAACGCGAGCGATTTAGACTGCGCCTAGGAGTGTATAAGCGCGTTTTGTAGTAAGGCGCGATAATGCTGCGCAGCGCATCGATTAATTTACGTTGTACTTCGAAGTTTATGAAGTATATAGGGTTTGATCTGTTTGGGTCAAAGGTTATCCTTTGGTCACAGCAGAAATCTTAACTGTGTAAAACAATTGAAAACAGGGTCAAATGGCAAATCTAAATGTATCATCAGGTACACCGTGATGAAAGATGAAAAAATGTCATAAGACAATGGACAACCTGTGCTTTGGGGTCAAAGTCTTTCATGTGCTACAAATTGCATGCAATAGTCTTGCCAAGGTGTCATAGGCATGATGAGCTATGTCTTTTGTGTATAGGGTGTGCTCTGTTTGAGGTCAAAAGTCATCACGGGGGTAAAAACCTAAAACGAGGTAAAATGCTAAATCTGAAAAGTGCATCTTGTAGCCATCGATGTAGGTATGATGAAAAATGTCTATGGTGACATTTTCATACGACCAACAGTTTAGGGTCAAAGATCGAAAACGCATAATGTATTTGTGCTCTTTGCAAGAGCGCAATCAGGTCTACTTTTTAATTACTTTTATTTGAATTTTTCCTTGCACTTGCCTATCACCAAATTTCGGAACCGCAATGGAGGAAAGAGATATGAAAAGGAATGTAAATTATCTTTCTTTAACGGGTATGAACGTAGGTCTTTTTAAAAACAAGTGTAGGACATCCATTTTCCCTTAGGCTAAAAACACAAGCGCGAATGGCAGTCATACAATTGGCTTTCATTAAATCGCTTTCAGTAGAACGTCGAATTTAGATATTTGCCGTCGTATCATGCTGAAAAAAATGACACGATTTCGGAAGCTTCACGGGAGACAAGTGAAATGTTACACTGGGGTCAAGAGGAAAGTACCGAGTATCAGAAACAAAATTAGGAAAAGGACATAGATCGTGGTATCCAATTTGTGTGGTATGTACCTTTATGTTCGGTATCAATATGAACTGATTGGGCATTGTTATGCTATAATTGGGAACAAACACGCAACACTTAATAAAACACCGGTAATGTATGAGTTGAAATCTAAAAACCAATACAAAGAATAAGAACTGGCCATAAACTCCAGTTTATTACTCCCGTGATTATCTATTTTAGTCACTGTGGATCATGTGACCAAGTGTACATTGGCGAAATCAGCAGACGAGAACACTAATTAGACTCAAATGAAACTCATAAAAGCTTTGTAAATCAAATCTACTCAACTTCAATAGGAACAAAGATGTGGAAACCCTTCCTGAATGGGGTATTCAACTTCCTGACCAATTACTGGCTGTCATTTCATCATTAGTTATTGCTCACGCGCTCCTTGCCTGTTATTTTTATTAGAAATGTGTTTATAAGGTGCAACACCATGACTGTTAAGTTTATTTTGATGATGGTAATCTCCAGAGTGTCTAAAGCTCACCACCTACGGGAAGATTATTTAAAAGAAAATATACGATCTTATATTTACAACGTTAAAAATCCACTTAAGTGAAATTAGGGCTCGCGTTCGCAACTTTAAAAAGTCTAGGTGATTGAAAATAATGTAATGATGGTAAAGATATTTTTATCAATAACCATAACAACATACGTACACCAATAATCAGCCAAGCTGTCATTCTCTGCCCAGAGAAGCGTGTTATGACAAAAATACAAAAGTTATATTAAAAATATATGCCTGGTACTCACATTATACGTGATACTGAAATAATATGCCTAAATACAGACAACATTATCTGATACAGGGATACAGGGACACACACTTGGATATCTAATTTCTTAACTAAATGGAAACAGAGAGATCATTCACAATGGGTGCAGGTTAGATCAGGCGTTCCGCAAAGCTCCTTACTCGGCCCTCTATTGTTCTTAGCATACATAAACGACCTCCCAAATTGTGTTATGTATCGTCCCATCCATGACAACTCTGATGTTTCCTGTTTACAAGCCGATCTTGCCAAATTATCTACCTGGCAGGACATATGGCAAATGAAATTCAACACCCAAAAATGCTATGTCCTTAAACTCACTCATACCAGGCCGGGATGCCAGGTCTGCAACCGCACACCATTATAAATTCGGCAACACATTTTACAAGAAACTGCATCACACTCATACTTAGGGATTCACATTAACAATAGTCTCAAATGGGATGACCATAAAAGTCATTGTGTATCAAAAGCCAACAGAGTACTTCATCTTGTATGCAGGAACCTGCACACATGTATAACTGAGCTTAAGGCAACGGCTTATAAAACCTTGGTCCGGCCCCATTTAGAATACTCAAGTACAGTGTGGGATCCACATAACAAGGAACTCAAACAGAAATTAGAAACGGTTCAGCATCGTGCAGACAGGATTGCTTGCAGAAGCTACGAGAGAAAGAGCAGTGTGACTAAAATCATGCCTGAACTAGACTAGTTAGGAACTCCGTAGAGAAGTTACAAGATTGACCCTTCTTTATAAAAGTTCTTATAAAATAATCATCCGTCCAGGTTGCCATTTCTTCGAGAAAGTTTCTCACACCAGCCATCCACCCTACTCGTCATACCAATAGCAAATCCTACCTGGAACCTTGTATTTCGTGCAAAAAAGGACTGTTACAAAACCTCCCTTTTTTCCCAAGACAATTTAAAAAAGTAAATTGTCGTGCCCAGCAATCTCGTGCGCGGAGTGCCCATCTCTCTTTCCTTCGCGTTTGGGCCAGACTCCTCCGTATTATTTTTGCTGTGGGGGGTTCGCCACTCCTCCTGCACAGCGAGTCTGTTACTTTCCCAGCACTGAATAATGCTGGTACCCATTTATACACGTGGGTGGAGAGGAGTAATTGAGGTAAAGCGTCTTACTCAAGAGCGCAACACGTTGGCCGCAGTGGGACTCGAACCCACAACCTTTGGAGTGCGGGGCGAATGCTCAATCCACTGGAACACACGTGCCACACGTGACAATTTATGAATGGAACAGATTACCAGAGATCGCAACATCTCTACCCACGAAGCATTTAAAGAAGTAACCAACTACCTAATAACAACAACAACTAACAACGACCCGTTATCTAAGACAGTTTTCAACGCACTCTCCCCCCTCTGTTTGGCTTCGAAGGAAGTGTTGCAGAGTATCCAGTCAAAGTAATTGTCATGGAAGCAATGCAATTCCATGTTTCTGAGCTGATAATTTGCATGATGTAAAGATAATTGTCTTAGAAATATCTTTTCCGTATTTACCCTCAAAAAACCCATTCTGCTGAAACATCACAATAGCAATTCTTCACATCGATTTTGTTCCTGGGTGGGTTACACAATAATACTGAAAACCACTTCCGCCCACATGACAATTGAAAAGAATTAATCCCACCCAACTTCAGTCATACTGATTTTACATATTGGAATGATTTGCACTTCTGAGTACTTGCTCTTCAAATAGAAATCGATAAACAAACACTACAATTTACAATAGAAGACCAGCAAAGTGAAACTGACGACATTATCATGAAACAACCCTTTTCAATCATTCCCACGACACTGATATAATTACATTATCTCATTGACTCGGAATAACAAGCTACTCGTTCCAAATTCCGTAGTTTAAAACAAATACACATAAGTAATGTTATTCTGAACACTTTGTAAAACAATTTGCAATTTAGTACTAATTATGGATAATCTTTGGTAGTGGATTTGATTTGCTTGCTCATAGGAAATAGTTGGACGGTAATAATCTAAATCAAAATAATAATTATTACCATGTGTAGATGTATGAACGACAACAAAAATAAACAGAAAGATGATATGCCAAAAAATTGTTGTGTTGTCCTCAGCCCCCGTATTTAAATGTTATCTAGTTTCCAACTTAAAAAAGACCATATTGATCCCAGTACATTCCTACATGTTCAGTAAATGGGAAATGGTTCCAAATAGACTCAATTACGGATGCCGGGTGGGATTATCTGCTAGTTTGTTAGATGCAAATATACAGTACTATACCTGTCCTCTTGTCTAAGTCGCTAAATTCGTCACCCACGATGTAGCCTTGATATTTTCGTGTTCTGGACAATATTTTCTCTTTTTTTACGCAGTACAGTTTGCCTTGCTTAAATATTTTTTTATAAATATTAAAAATGATATATAGCATGAATAGTATATATAAACAAGTGTCTATTTGATTTCAATATCTAGCAACTATCATCCACCAGGGAAAAGATTATTTTCCTTGCTAAATTTAATATTTTCTCATATCATGAGTCTCCAAAATCTGCTTTTCTTTATTTTTATATTTTGTAGACATTCTTGAATAAGATGCCGTTTTAATTGGAGCAATGATGTTACCAAAATAAAAATTTAAAAACTGCTGGATTTAAGTACCAAATTCAGAACCCAGTTGCATAAATTTTTAACATAGGATAATAAATGAACATTTCAGCATTAGAAATAAGGTGCTCATTGTGTTTCTTCACTTAAAATGTTGAAAACCTGAAAAACCTGAGATACTTTGTCAGGCTAAAAAAATATTTTAAGCTGTTGAGGACAACATAACAATTATTTATTGGGCCTTATGATAAAGAAAATTATATGAAACTGAAATTGACGACATTGTTATGCAATACGAAAAACATGAAACAACCCATTGAATCATTCTCATTACACCGAATGATAATAATATTAATAATAATATTAGTAGTAATAATAATAGTAATAACCATAACCAAAGATATCCAGATGTATGAAAGATAAAGTGATCCAGTATACACTATAACTATGTTGTTTTTAGAAAAACAATGGAATTTAAAGCATTCATTTTATCATAAGGTGACAGTTCATTTAGAAATTTCCACAAGTTGCAAATAGAAAACTAGATTCATGCAAATCTCATGAGTTAAGGTCCGTTAATACCTCGCTGCACTGTGCGGTGCGTTGCCAACATATCAACGCAAAGCAACTCGCTGCAAATCGAATTAAAGTCAATTTAACTTTATTGCAGTACCGTCAACGCAAGTTACGCAACTCACCGCAACGCATATGCAGTTTAGTATGAACGAACGTGACTTTTCTCTTAGAGGTTTCTAGGATGGTTTGGAGGGCGTCTTTGATCATCCTTTAAAAATGTTAATAGAGGTAAGGTAAACGATCAAAGCCATCGTTAGTACCAAGTAAGTAACAGACTCACGCATCATACACTACATAGGGTGAGTCAGAAAAGAGGAAAATAGTGCAGCATCTATATAGCATTCAATGATGTAAAAGTTTCATTAATAAACTTCATTTCCAAAAAGAATTATCCAATTCCCTTATATACTTAGTGTAAACGTATCATTAATAAACTTCATTTCAAAGTGCTA
Organism: Ophioderma brevispina; assembly: GCA_023653785.1. Lineage (NCBI taxonomy): Eukaryota > Metazoa > Echinodermata > Ophiuroidea > Amphilepidida > Ophiodermatidae > Ophioderma > Ophioderma brevispina. Next base: position 69,173 of record JAMKCH010071026.1, read on the forward strand.
GATCTACTTAAAAAGATATGGACTGTTGAACACAGAGAGCATTTTTACTCTCTGTCCACGGCACCCCGGGACGGCATCTTAAAGGTGTCGAGATTTAATTTGGTTTCATTGTTTCATTCTGAACCAAGACGTTGTTTGCCAGTTAAAGGGGAATGTTTGGATTATAACGTAATAGAGTCATCAGACGTGTGTGGTATTTTCAAGGTGGTGCACCACCTCATCGTCCCGTCATTGTCAGAAATCGTCTGCATTAACGGCAATCGAGTTGTCGGAATTGGCCACATTAACACTCTTGTAAATGGTTCTTATGATCAATATTACAATTATCTTGTACTAAACTTTCGTTCAAAGGTATCGTCTGTGACAGTGCCTTCTACTTGATCACTCTGGAGATGAACACACTACCTTTTCTCTCATAGACCATGGCTTGAATATGTCCCCAAAAGAAGAAGTCCAAAGGAGTATAAGGTCTGGCCACCTTGGAGACCATTCAACTCCGTAGCCAATTCAGACAACTCAATTGCCAAAAAGTTCTTGCAGACGATTAGAACATTGCTTACTTAAACTTTTTACAATATAGGAGTCATCTTTTGGTTTCCTTTTTTTTTCTGCCTCGCCCTTTATCGCCCAATATACAGTATAACATATAAACGTGACATAATATTACAATTAATGACACTTGACAGAAATACACAGAATAACTCATACTATAATTTACAAAGACAGTTTGACATGTTAAAAATTACCAAAAACTTTTCGCTTTCCAGACTGGTGTTCTAACCACTTAAAGACTTTACCACCCAAAAGAGTCAAAATATTTGAATTTTGCATCAATTGGTTAAGTGTTTTTTTAAACTGAATCATTTACAGAAAACAGCATTGTTTAAAGATTTGAATCTCCATTCATTTACGTGGAATAGCAAATGTCCGTATAAACAGTAATAACTAAAATATCCTATATTGTCCTTATTAGGTTGTTTTTGTTCTTATCAAGGATTCCTATACTTGTTACATATATACACAAATCTTTGGATGAATTTTTCTATTTTCTGATTTAGCAAATCACTAACAGTGTTTTACGAACACTGGTCATAATAAAAGGGGACTCAAGAAAACTCGTGTGTTTACCCTTTACATTTATTATAGCTAGTCTCTGTAGCTCAGTCGTTAGAATATCCGCGGTCCCGCAAGCGAATAATCTTTGTTGTCCTGCTCATTTTCACTACATACCCAACTGCCTCTGCAACTGTATGTAATGTCAAATCACTCTTGATGAATGAGTAAATCATTTTTTTTTTTGCATTGCATTTTTGAATAAGGCGTAGGCGACACACCTACGCCTTATTTAAGAAAATACTGATTGTGATAGGGTGGTAATTAGTAGTTCCGAGAACTGTAATTTTTATTCAATATAAGTTCAAATCAGATGTGAAACGTTTATTATTTCAAAAGCTAGCTGAGTACATACTGTAAACTTATTTTGTTTTATAATGCTGCGCATGTTACAAGTCCTTAGCTTCCCGTTTTGGTGTTCAGCGTTGTGTTCAATGGGGAAAAGCATTGTTATCCGCGTGTAATCTAGCTTTAATCCGTAACACTCAGTGGTACAATACCAAGACGGCAAGACACCAAAACCGTCTCCAACAAGTTTTTCTTGATATTGTACACTAAATTTCGCGAATGCGAGTCAGTGAAGTGCGTTAAACGTCACAAGGTTTAGATGATTGCACTATATAGCTAGTAAATGCGCGAAATCGATGTACTCTCCCACAAATATAATCATAAAAGGCATAATTTATATATAAAGTGTGATTTGTTCTTGCTCCTAGAAATATGTATTCGAAAACAAACGAAAGTTACTCACCATGACGCTCAAACCACTGCGGATCAACTAGAGCGGGATTATGACTAAACTGCCAAGTACTTTCCAGAAATGGATCATTTTCAGGTATATGATCATTGCCAATAACTATTCTATTTCCAGGAGTATTTGGCCGTTCAGGTGTCGATACGGATACGACGGGATTTGAACCTCCTCGTTCTGGTGTCGATACTCCTGGATTACTGTTTACATGTCCAGGCGTTGAAATGTCAGGAATTGTTTCTTGTATAGGTTTTGTTTTATTCGGTGTTGTCTTTTGCGGTGTTGTCTTTTGCGGCGTTGTCTTTTGCGGCGTTGATGTTTTAACAGGTGGTTGAGTTTCGATGGGTTCGGTTGGCAGAACTTCGACTGGAATTTCTTGAGTTTGAAAACCAATGCATCCCTTTTGTCTTAAAACAGGTCTGGCGTTTGTACTAGTGTAGAGATCAGCACTTTCAACAGTTCCCTGTAGATTCGAATAACGCAAAAAAAGTATTTGGATGATAACAACTTAAAACACACATTCTTTACAGTTCTTACATCAAAGAAAAGGGACAGAGACCTGCAATTTCCTTGGGCAAATCTTCAAAACCTTTAGCACACTTTGAAATATATATACAATATACAGAAAATTTCAAAAGGTTGTCAATATAATTTAGGAAATCTCTTTACTGCGTTATTCATGCTTTTCTTTCTACCCCACCCTCATATTGCCCATATTAATTGATTGTTGGCAACTTTGTTAATACACATTTGGTAGAACACGTGATCAATATAAACCATTTTGTTCTAATTTGTTTTTTAATCCTATATAAAGAGTGCAGCCGTTTCACAACTGCAAACCAAAATTTCAAACGACAGGTATTCCACGTATGCTTAAAGTTAGCCTTAGAAAGTTGCTTACTACACATGCATGATTAGTGTATCAAACTGGAAATTTAGATAAATTTGAATGATACATATACGTAGACAATTCAGTATTCAAATCAGAGTGCAGTTAGCGTCAGTTGCTCAAATGGAGGGGCGCTGTTGTTATACAGTATAGGAAAATCTATTTTGATTATGATTGTGCCCCTCAGGGCCTCATGGTCGGTTCCATACTAGTATACCCCCATTTAAAGCTAAATCATTTAGGTTTATCAATCTGTGCATGAGGCAAAACAACACTTCCCGCGAAAACTCCGCTCACAACAGTAAATTCTTCGTCAAACAAACTTATAAAGGAAAGTTGTTCATTTATTACGCCATAAGCTACTATCTTCATGATCTTATAAGTGTTCAGCCTTTGTATACCTTGATATTTTTATGTTTGCTGTGATGTACAAATTCGGTTTATAATTGCGAGTTTATAAATCTTTAGGAATTATCTTTTTTATAGTTATGTGTTCATCGTTTACAGCATTACGATACTTTTAGCGGTTGACAAGTGAAGCTAGGTGATTTTAAGAATTACCCAGAAATGAAATTTGTTCTGGGTTGCCTCCGTCATATTTAGTATGAAGGGAGGAGTAGATCGAGTTGGCGTGAACAAGCATGTTTGAAAATCCTAGTCTCGGACCAGTGGCGGATTTAAGAGTCAGCAGTGTCAGCAGCTGCTGACAGCCCCCCACCCTAAAATATTGCTCTCAGGGCCCCCCTCGGACACACCTTATTCGTACTAAAGTGCGATATTGCGTTGCTTCATGATGCTAAAGGGGCCCCACCTTAAGCTGCTGACAGGGCCCTTTTCCTTAAAGTGACAGGAGGAGATCTTTTTTAGGATACAAATTTCTCTCAAATTGCACAGGATCGATTGTAGACCACCTACCAAGAACGTTTCGAAGGTTTATTGGACAAACAAGTACAAAAGAAAACAGCAAACCTTGTTTTGAACTTGCCTGACTAATTGTCCCCATAGAACACCGTGCTTTGACTTTCTGTCGTGCACGACAGAAAGTACTAAATCATCATATTATTACATAAAGATGGCGTATTCGGCTTATTCACTTCAGGTGTGATCTAATACATTGGAAAGCATTCCAAATATGCAAAAATCCCGGATTCGAAAAAAATTGGGGGCGCTTCTTTCTGGAAATCTCCTCATGTCTCTTTAAATCCGCCACTGTCTCGGACATAGTGCAATTTGTGATATTCCTGATTGTTCTTCACACAAATACTTGATCAATATGACAATATATTGTGGGGCTGGGATGTCTGAACATTTATTGTACAGGTATGTAAAATGTGTCCTATATATTATAGCATGCCTTTTTCACCGATTTATTTTTTTTTTTTTTGGAAAAATCTTAAATAATCTATAAATCTTGGAAACTGAACAATCTCTGAGAGTTTGGTTATGAAATAATCGATATTTAAGGAGTTATAATGATTCTAAGTGTAGAAAAGGCATTCCAAATTCATGGTACTTTAGAACCACGTGTGCAGTAATTGTCGCTTACGTTCAAAATGAAATCCATTAGTTCTGCATAGGGAACTGATTGTTTTAGACAATACGCCACTAGATAAATTCCTGACCCATTCACACCGTCACCAAGTTTATGATATCTGCAAATCAATGAACCAGGTGTTTCGTGAATCAATACCTCGGTAATAGAATGGCATGTTACAGGCGATAATATAGCAAACCGATCATTATACTAGACTTGTTGAATCACTTTCAGTGCGAGTCTAGCTCCATTCACTCAGCTGGAATTTGGAATCAGAATTGTGCAAAACAAGTAATTTGTAAACTTACCCTAAGATCACTAACTTCTGATCTTCCTACTATTCCTTTTCCAACACGCAATTCCCATTCGTCATTTATATCTATATCCCTATAGAATGCCGAATCAAGAGTCCTCGATCCACGTAACTCGCAATCCACGTACACCGTAGCAAGATTTCCGTTTACTTCCAAAATATAGGTGTGCCAGCCTTTTTCTGATGGGTCAATGAGCAAGTTTTCAAAATACACGGCCGTTTCGAATGGGGATCTGCCATTGTAAGACATATATTGTAAGACTGCTTCGTTTCTCCTTCTGTTTAAATGGAAAGCAAATGCTCTCTCGCTTCTGTATTTGTCGATTGAAACAACACTGCCCCGATTTTTCGGGTCTTGTAACACATTAACGGCCAATACAAACCCAGGATCTGATCGGGTGAGTACAGCAAGAAGTTCTCTTGTTTTTGATACGTCTGCACTGATGTCTCTTTTACTGGGTTTAAGTTTAAAGGCCTCTTCACCATTGGGTCCTACAGCACCTTTAACGCCAACCATATCTGTTGAAAGTCCTACTTCTCTTAGAATGTCGATTTCGTTTATTGCTTTATACAAGAAAGAAAACAAATGTGAAGAGTTACATGACAGTATACTGTGGATTTTTAATGTTTCCTGCATGAGGCTGCGACCTACATAATCAAAAATATCTAAAATCGAAATTTCAACATTTATCCTAAAACTTGCCAACCATGTCAATTAAACTTTTAATTATGTAAATCATGACAAAATGAGATTCATAATTATGAACACGTCCCATTTGCAGTGTAGCTTCAGTTGCCTTCTTCACTCGATAAAATCACTTAGAACAAGTTGGGAAACACATTCAGCAATCGTTGCAAAAATGGTACTTAAGAAACAAGTACTTTTAAAGCAAAACAGCTACTGAAAAAGCAAGAGCATTCAAGTTTGCTTTGGGCGTTGGAGACATTCTACGGTATGTATAGAGCACTATACAGTGCGTCCCCCAAACGGGCTTCGACTTATCAACAAAAATAACTCCTTTTATATAGCTGTTGAAAGGCATTAATCTAAAATCTACTGAGAGCTCTTTAACGGTAAAACTATCTGCGAAGCACGGATATGTCTTGTGGTGGCACCCTTTACTGCATAAAAAAGGTATTTAACTCTAGCTCTAATCTCTGTGGTTCAAGTTATGCATCGATTTGGAACAACAGACCTTGAGCCCGACCTTGAGTTTCCCCCTCCGTTTAGTTGTCAAAAACAACCAATGTTGACATTGTGTCGGAATGAGGATAGATTTGGTACACAGAACAAAACCAAAATCGCGTTTACATGCAGTTCACGAATACAATTTGCAAGACCATTTAAAGGGACATAATGACATGAAAAAATATTCAGACATAATGGAATGGACCCTTACTGAAATCACTTCCACAAATTCGAAAACAATCTGGATGTTTACATTTTGTAAAAAAGGGAAAAGTAACTAATATTATTTTCCTTGTAAGCTTTACTTCTCAGCCAAGGATGCTGACATTACTGGCGGACTGGTGAAGTGGCTCATCCACTCGCCTTTCACCAATGCGGCCCGGGTTCAATCCCCTGTGGAGCCTGTGCCGTACGTGAATTTAGTTGCCGATTCATATCCGTCATCGCAGGTTTCTCTGAGAACTTCGGTGTCCTCCTCGTTCGCGTTGTGTTGTAGCAGCCTAAGGCGCTCCACAGCGGCGCCCTGAGCACCCCGGTGAAATTTTCGCACGTTATAAGAAATATTATTATTTATTAAACTTGAAAAGCAGTGATCAGCTCACAGACCATTGTTTTTGTATGTGCTAATCCCGTAATATCTTACTACACGCCTGAAGTACGTCTAAATCCCGGTCTGAATGCTTTTGAATTGTGTCACAAAACGTGCTAGATACACTGTAAATTCTCTCAGCGATGTCAATACCTTGATTTTCCGTGGCAGGAATTACCTTGAGCCCGCACTGCCACGAACTCTTACCGTTTTTACAGAATGTAAACATCCAAATTGTTTTCAAACTTGTGGAAGTGATTTCAGTAGGGGTCTATTCCATTATGTCAGAATATTTTATCACGCCATTATATCCCTTTAATCGGCTATGAAGCAACACATTTGTGTTGATATTGACATTAAAAACCTGAAATAGTATTTTAAATAATCAATAAGAGCTGATACTGACATAAAGGATAGCCCCGATTGAATCAGAAGGGGAACAACGGAACAATCAGAGATTCTAATTCAAAGTAACATATTGATATCTGCAAGCAGTTGTCTATAAAGCTTTACTCAACTTTGCGCAAGATTTTATTCAAATTTGTCCAGGTGTTATACTCAACATTTTACAGTAAATATAAAAATGAAATGAGAAATGATCTTACCAATTGTGATGCTAAATAGCAAGGTTGTAAAATAAACCAGTAATGTGGCCAGCCGTAGTACCCTATCCATGGCGAATGTAAGTTGTTATATGACTTCGAAAACAAAGAATACCTCTACTCTTGCTACTTTAACCCTCCTCCCTCTGGCGAGATCGCCAATGATGTTATATTTTTCCAAAGTTAAGAGTCTCAGGGGTATGGTAGTATACTCTTGCTCTCTGTAAAATCGTGAAAATGTGACGAAAAGGAAAAAGAAACATTTCAGTGCCGAACGGTTGAAGAATGTAAATGAATACTATAATTTTAAGATGCTAACGCTTCGCACAGTGACGCAATAGATAAATTATGTGAATATTTGAAGAGCGGGTAAAGGAGTCTTACACAAATTGAAGTTTTGCAAGAAATTCAAAATAAACGTTGTTCTAAAAGTGTATTATGGGATATGGTACAACGCTGACGGATGCACGTCCCCTTGCTTCCCTTTGCAAGCTTGCCCATTTCTGATTATATTAAAATAGACTCCAAACAAATACTTTAAGTACAAGATGACATTATCGGCTTTTTGTAGATACCTAGATTGGATCTTGGGATTTATGTTGACTAGTATATATGTGCATTTTGCCGACCAAAATTCAAAATCTACAATACTAAATTTGCAAGGCGTTGCCTGTAAAATACATGCAGTACATTTAAAAACAAATGCATATTTCTACCGTGAACTGTTAAATAAAACTAGCAAAAGATACATATTATACCATTAGCAATTTCGCACTTCCATTCCTCACTATCCACTACAACTTTCCTTTACATAATGAACATGACTTTTGTTACACATGTTTTGGATAACACATAATTTCAGAATAATTTTGCGTGCAAAGTGTTATGACCTTTGCTCCAATCCAAGTATTCCCACCATAAAACATCCTTGAAAATGCGTTCCTTATCAGATAATATATTAAAACTCATGAAAGACACAAAAACATGTTTAGTGGTTCACGATCACGTCTATTCTGAGGTGAAGAAGTTGCGCTGATAATACAAAAAACAACGAGGTGCAAGGTTTATTGAGAAACATTGTTGGTAAGCCCATTCCATATAATATTACTCCATATGCACTGATGGCTTCTATGTCAGATGGTTAAAATTGCAAAATATAGGAATGATGACGTACTACATTTCTCAAACACCTGTCCAAATGAAGAAATCAGACAACACGATAGCCGCTCTAGAGTAAATTCAAAATACGTATATCCCAAATCACCTGTATAATTCCTTATATCGGCCTCAAAGGCCGCAGATCAGCAAAGGTTTCCCAAACAAAAATTTCGTTGTATTATCCTTTTTCCAGCAAGTTATCTCTACGTCCACTCTAACAACTCCAAAAAATAGTAAATCCGTATCGATAATCAAATGAAATGAAAGGACACCAGCTGTCCAATATATTCCTCAACTACCTCTTCTGCGACGTTTCTTTCAAGTGAGTTTACTATATGTCTTTTATTCATATTGGCAAATTCCGTTAGTGGTAGGCGGTGACAAGTAAGAAAAAGTTGTCTAGCCAAGCGATCGACATTAGCAGGGAATTTGTAGTAGACTACCAGGGAATTTGCAGTACGCCATCTGTCGGTCTATTTCAACAATGTAATGGTGCAGGAACTATTTCCCCTCAAATTAGAATGGAACCGGCTCAGAATAATTTAGTAGACCTGCACGCGATTTATAGCTATAGCTGTGTATCATGCTGTCCTCAAAACAGTTTCAGCAGTCAATGATGTAGGCGGAGCTTACTTACTTTTTCCACCTATAGAGCGAGAACAGTGGACACATGGTGGAACACAGTATTATTTGCTGTGGGGTGATTGTTTGAGATGAAAATTTGATACATTTATATTGCAAATATAATGTTGTCAACGGTGACCAACAACGTTCATCATACATGTAGGAAACCCCATCCTGGGAAAAACAACAGAAAATATTATTTTGCATATAAATAGTAACTTTGAGTGTGAATGCAAGGCAGTTCACGATATACAATGACACCATGGCAAAGAAAATATATATTTCACTCTCAATATATGTCGGGACGTTTTACCCAATTCACTTCAAAAGTTCTAGGATTATCTGCAAAATAGTATGTATATCCTTAATTGGAAAATATCCAACAAGGTCAAAGTGGAATATACATTTTTGTCAGGTTTTTGTTTGTGTGTGTGTTGGTTGGTGTTTTTTTTTTGTTTGGTTGTTGTTTTTGTTTTCTGTAACTTGTCTAACTTTCAGCCTAATAATAAGTAGAATTTCGCCTTAACGGCAATTCAGTGCATACCCAAAGAGAATTTCGTCTTAATGCTGTGCTGAATTAGTCATATAATAATAATAATAATAATGCATTTATATGGCGCTCGACAGAGAACACAGCGCCTTATAAACAAATGCTTAAAATACGAAATTAATGCACAACATGACATACAGCATAATGAGGAAAACAAATCCAAAGTTAACAAAATCTAAAGCATCAGGAAATAAGTATGTTTTTAGGAGCCGTTTAAAGCTGGTGGTAGGTGAATGATCTGTCTCCAAAACAATACTTGGTACGAGGTATAACAAGCTACGTAACATCAGAAGAAGACCGGAGCCTTCGTCTTGTATTATCAGAATTACTGTCCAAGACCCTGAGCTACCCTGTACGTGAAGGGACTTGCACATAGGGAAGGATGTATCTGATACGTTCCTTAACACAAGCAACCAGTGAAGAGTGACCAAATGTTGTGGCGACCTCTGGCACGACCGTTATATGGTAATTTAGTCTTACAGATAGTTCCAATCTGATTGGACATATTCAAGGTTGAATCAAACATAACACACACAGATGCAGGAACAGGCGTATCACCTAGATCTGACCGAATTGAAGGCATATTTTTCAAAACACAGGGCGTGGCAAAGACAAATTCTGTATTTTCTTGATTCATGTACAGCATTTTTTTGACATTTAGGTGTTTATTTCAGATATACAGCTTGCAAGTTACAATAATACAATACAATACAAACAGCATTTGATAAAACGCCTTATCAATTAAAGGGGATCATAACACTTAAGCTTTATTAAACATTCTCACTGGATCGATAGGATCGGCCATATTGCCAACAAATAAAGCAACATATTCTGTTATGATGTCTCGTGGACATCAAAGGTCAGAAATACCTTACAAACACAAATAAATGAGCCTTGTGCACAAATGATCTGAATTTTATAATATAACATAGATTTAATGATTTTTAATCGGTTTGCAATACAATCCAGGTATTCTACCACCATCAGTCTGTCGCTAATATCCTCATATAGGACCACACACTGGAATCCAAGTTTTGATTTTTTTTTTTTTTTTTTTTTTAATGCTGTGCTGAATTAGTCATATAATAATAATAATGCATTTATATGGCGCTCGACAGAGAACACAGCGCCTTACAACAAATGCTTAAAATACGAAATTAATGCACAACATGACATACAGCATAATGAGGAAAACAAATCCAAAGTTAACAAAATCTAAAGCATCAGGAAATAAGTATGTTGTTAGGAGCCGTTTAAAGCTGGTGGTAGGTGAATGATCTGTCTCCAAAACAATACTTGGTACGAGGTATAACAAGCTACGTAACATCAGAAGAAGACCGGAGCCTTCGTCTTGTATTATCAGAATTACTGTCCAAGACCCTGAGCTACCCTGTACGTGAAGGGACTTGCACATAGGGAAGGATTTTGTATCTGATACGTTCCTTAACACAAGCAACCAGTGAAGAGTGATCAAATGTTGTGGCGACCTCTGGCACGACCGTTATATGGTAATTTAGTCTTACAGATAGTTCCAATCTGATTGGACATATTCAAGGTTGAATCAAACATAACACACACAGATGCAGGAACAGGCGTATCACCTAGATCACCTAGAAGGCACATTAACACAGGGCGTGGCAAAGACAAATTCTGTATTTTCTTGATTCATGTACAGCATTTTTTTGACATTTAGGTGTTTATTTCAGATATACAGCTTGCAAGTTACAATAATACAATACAATACAAACAGCATTTGATAAAACGCCTTATCAATTAAAGGGGATCATAGCTTTATTAAACATTCTCACTGGATCGATAGGAGCGGCCATATTGCCAACAAATAAAGCAACATATTCTGTTATGATGTCTCGTGGACATCAAAGGTCAGAAATACCTTACAAACACAAATAAATGAGCCTTGTGCACAAATGATCTGAATTTTATAATATAACATAGATTAAATGATTTTTAATCGGTTTGGTTCAATAATTTGGTATGTCCAAAAACAATATTACATATATTAAAATTACACACAATTAGTTAAGATATAATACTTAAGAGTTCTTCAGTGTCCTGTGTTGAAAGCGTTGCAGTTCAACGATGATATGTCCTCACAGCGAAGACTCCAAAATGACAGCGCATAAGTTCACATACATACCCATGGTATGTTCCATGCGAATCTTCTGAGTCTTGAAGGTAATTTTGTCCAGCAGTTCAAGACGACGGGGTTTTCCCTCGACGACACTAATGTTCTGCAATACAATCCAGGTATTCTACCACCATCAGTCTGTCGCTAATATCCTCATATAGGACCACACACTGGAATCCAAGTTTTGATTCAAAAAACTGAAGCTCTTTTGGCTTAAAAGACCTATCAAGCTCCGGCGGCATCCAATATATTATAAATCCTGGCAATATGTAAAGCTCAAATCTATACCATTATTGTAGATTAAAACTAGCTATAACTATATTATACTGTAAAGCTCATGATTACAACTACTGGCCCCTGAGTCTTTCAGTATTTAACTTCTCACAGCTAGATTCCCCTTTCTAACAATAATCATTACATCATCATCATGCATAAACATAACCTAGCACTGTCAAATCAGATTTCACAAAAATTACATCATCTGAATTGCATCATTTCACATTTATAACTTCATGGGGAATCCACAGATCATGTAATATGTTTTGATCTTAAAGGTCCCAGGAAATGCAAATAGAATTGATGTGGTTTGTGTCAAGTCTACAAGGAGGGGCGAGAAAGCATTCAATATTTGGGTCGGGTGATGACATCATTAGTGACTATTTTTCAGAGAGTAATAGAAAATTCCAGGTGACTGGTGTGAATCTATTCATGGCACTGACTGAAAATCAATAGTTTCACTAATGATATCACTGGTAGTGTATTCTTTTTGTGGCCCTGTTTATTGGAATGGAATGCCCCGTAAAGATTTGGACTAGGTTTATCATCTCATTTCCTGGGACCTTTAAAGCATAAACAAGTTGACTCAGTTTCTAAGTTTACATCTTGGGGAATTCCCATTTCCCTTATTGTGCAATCTTTGTAAATAACAGGTGTGAGCTCAATATACCACTTGGGAATCCCCTGCTCTCTTTTTTTTATCATAAACAAAGTACTTTTCCCTTGAGAAATCTTTTTCTCAAATAAAATTGAAAATCAAATTAATATCCTTAATCAGAAAAATGGAGGCTATATATCAATATAGTTTTTGAGCACCTCTTTATAGGGTAGGCATTTTCAGAATGGGCATCACAGCAGCTTCCCGGAGCTTAGCAGGGAATACACCACTGCAAATTGACTTGATAATGATCAATGTTGCAACATTTTCCTTAAATAACGCCGCGCCAATGGAATGGTGTCCGAGGAACTTGATTTTGACGTTAACATAATCACCTTAGTTTCCTCTTCAAAAGTGTGTGGCTTAAACTCATGCATTAAGACAGTCTGAGCCCCGCTTGAATTCATGCGAGTTGAGCCAGGACAATTTGCTCTTCGTTTGACGAAAAATATGTCTGCCGCTTCATTTTCGAGATTAGCGTGGGTCTGTAGGAACCCTCTCCCTATAATACACTAACGCGAACACCCATTGTTTTATTTTTTCATATACAATTTTTAAATCATAAATCATACAATTATCAGGAAAAAATATATCTTTATTTAGAATCTGCAGACTAATACATAATACGCATAAAAACGATATATTTGCAAAACCCTGTACAAATGGGCGTTTATACCGTCCTTATTTATGGGTCTTAAAAGAAATACAACGTCTAAAAATGATTTTGTAACTATTAAGAAGTAAAAGATGATGCAGTGTCGTTTATGGGCGAATAATGTGTTCGAGGTCGGAAAACTGAATGGGCGAGGCGCAGCCGAACCCATTATCGCTTGGTTTTTCCGCCCGCGGATACATTATGAGACCATAGATGGTACTGCAAACCCTTTATTTCTATTCTATTAACCAAAACATCTTGATTTGATAAGAAAACGCATTTGCAACCCATTATTGCAGAATAATGGGCAGTAAACTGACCAATCAGAAGGCTGCATTTTCAATAATGGGCAGCAGAGTAATAGAATCCTGGATAATTTTAACAATTAATTCCTAAAGTATTTTACTACTAAGAAATAACGAAGACAAATTAGCAGCATTTTATTCCATTTTACGCTTTTGAAAATCAACGATTTGCACCTAATTTCAAGAGTTTATAATAACATTCCATTTTTATTGCATTCCCGTTGATTGTTCAAACATTCAAAGTGGTTTTCTTAACGGGGTTCCTTGGAACCTTCTCCCTATATACCAACGGGCGTAGGCCTAAGTGTACGGTGTTGCCTTTGAGGAAACATTTTTGAACTATATTAAAGCAACACATAAGAAAAGTTTATCATAATGGAGAGCGGTTGAAACTTCATATGAGTCGATTGCATCTACTCGACGGGGTCTAACCCAATCAACATCACAATGGGTGCTAAAAATATGCTATATTAGATTCATTTGCTGGGATCTGCTTCTACAACAATTATAGTAAAACTGCAAAAAGATTGAATGACATGGTATTTTTGTAATCAATGTGGATCAAGCAAGAACTGACCAAAAGCGGGTTACCGTGAAGACAGCGACTAGGCGGTAGCATGCATACACAGATTCACTAAATCTTCATTGGGGGGAAAGTTGAACCGGGGTAGGACAAGGTCTGGATTCAGCGCGTTGTCTTAATATTTACGTGCGTGGTCCGTAATTGAGGGGTAGACAACTGAAAGATCAAAACATAGCTAGGGATGCTTGCAATCGGTGGAAATAGCAAGAAATGAGTACGATATTACGATTTCTGGGAGAAAGAGGAGGCCTCGAAAAAATATATAAAGAGTTTAATTGGGTTTAAAATAATTGACGGGAAAATGCAAACAATGTAAAAATAAGGGGTCAAAATATTGTCACCCGAAATAATAAGCGTCCTCCACCAGCTCCAATATTTTATAGACCATTTTACAACCAGTGATTACAAATACATATGATTTTAACGTACCGAAACATAGGAGTTGAAATTGTACTTCGTGCCCGTCGTCGTCCGTCATTTGGTGACGTCATCGGAAGTACATCGTAGCGTCGTCGCCGCTGGTAAGTGAACCACAAATTAGACAAAAATGCAAAAAAGGAAATTGAAAAGAAGAAATGAAAACAGATCTATCAGACAACAAATAGCATACCTGTAATTCCAAATCCATTGGACGTCAAGAAGTAGAAATGGAGTTAATCAAATTATTTAAGTGCCTTGTTGAAACCTGAAAATAACAATCTCGAAGTTAACACAAAATGGTTGATGTGGCTAGGCTAGCTGCAGGGCATGACATCAATTTACATTTGATATTTGCCTTGATCATTGTTACCCCACCAGAGTCATCTTCACTTTCACATTCCATTTTTAGATGATTGACAATAATTATTAACTTTTTCGTAGTTTCAACATTCACGTAAATGTCTCTATCGATGTTAGTTTATTTCTTCAACGATATTTTATTTAGATTTACTAAATCAAAGTAAACTCTCTACATGCATGGCAGTGATCAGTTTGCACCTTCCCTCTTTCGCATAAGATGTTCATGCCCTACTCATGCTTACTTACTAACGTTTGGTCAAAATGAAATTGGCTAAGTTTACAACAAGGAGCTACATTATTGTGGGCTATATACATGCATAGTATACCGAGTGGTTCTATCATTGAACTGTTAAAGGTGGGCGTGTTTCATACAAATCAAATATTTATACAAAATGCAAATAACAACAAAAATCCTATTAATAAACAAACATATAAAGCTTTCACCAAATATTGTTCTCTACTATAAGGTAGGGGTTTCGTCATCTGAAGAGGCAGCCGTTCACAATCGACGATAATGTGCCTACTCGGCTTACTCAAGTTCGCGTGCTTATAGAGATCACCGCATTATTTTAGCTGATTTGACAACCAAAACGAGGCTTCCTTCTAAACCACCCCGTAATGTACCACTCTGGCGGAAAGCAGATGATGAAGTGTTGAAACAAAAAGCTACTGGTATGAAGGACGAATTCTTTGCCCAGAAACCTGATGAGAAAAGTGTGGAAGAAAATTGGTCGTGGTTTAGGGATGCAATAAATAAAGTTGTTGCTGACTTTGTACCCCACAAACTTCTCAAAGGAAATTCAACCACTCCTTGGTTTAACCATAAACTAAAGAGACTCTGTAACAAGAAGGAAAAACTCTATATGAAAGCTAAAAGAAGCGGTAAAAAGGAAGCTCGGAAAAAGTTTTGTAGTGTCAGAAAACGAATTGACAAGACAATTCGCTCCACCCATAGACAGTTACTATGTTGAGTCAGTCGTGAACCTGGAAAACCCCAAAGACTTCTGGCGCTATGTTTGATCAAGGCGTAAGGACACAACTAGTATCCAACCATTGAAAGTTGATGGCAAACTTATTACCAGCGATTCTGGAAAAGCTAAGGCACTCGCAGACCAATTCCAAAGTGTTTTCACCAGAGAGAATTTGGACCCTACATCGATGCCAACTTTACCATCTGATAAATATCCCAGCATGCCTGATTTTGTCATCACTTCAGACGGCGTGGAGAAACTACTGTAATTAACACTCAGGCCATTGGCCCTGACCAAATACCAAACCAGATCTTAAAATTAGCTGCCAAGGAAATTGCACCTGTGCTTCGTTTCATCTTCCAGCAGTCCCTGGACTCGACTCGACTGGAGACAAGCAAACATCACGCCGCTTTATAAGAAAGGCAGTACCACCGATCCTGCGAACTACAGACCAGTTTCCTTGACCAGCAACTGTTGCAAACTACTTGAACACATCATCGACAGCCAGATTATGCGCCACTTCGCAAAACATGACATCATTGCTGAAAATCAACATGCCTTTCGCAAAGCTAGATCGTGCGAAACACAGCTGATACTGACTGTTCATGATCTCACAAGAAACCTGGATAATAAATTGACATGGCGGTCTTGGATTTTTCCAAGGCCTTTGATGTTATGCCCCATCATCGCCTACTTTTGAAATTGGATTATTATGGTGTTAGAGATAAAACCCTGAGATGGATTGGTTCCTTCCTGACTAAGCGCTTTCAAAGAGTTGTAGTAAATGGCGAGACATCGGAGTGGCAACCTGTGCTCAGTGGTGCCCCACAAGGCACTGCATTAGGCCCCACCTGTTTCTTGTGCTAATAAACAACATCCATGAAAACGTCCAGAGCTGCACAAGACTTTTTTCAGATGATTGTCTTCTTTACAACACAGTCGATTCACCTGAAGATGGAAATGTTCTCCAGAGGGACCTTGATCAGATGGTAGATTAGTCCCATAAATGGGGCTTGCGTTTCAATCCTGCAAAATGCAACACTCTTCGTTTGTCCAGAGACAGACATCCTGGAAAAACAAATTATGAGATGATGGGCACTGTCCTTGAGGAAATAGACGAGACTAAATATCTGGGAATCTTCCTGCAAAAAGATCTGCGATGGAATAAACAAACTGAGTTTGCAACAGGTAAAGCTACCAAAGTCCTCAATTTTGTTAGACGCAATTTTTACCATGTTACGCCGGAAGTTAAACAAAAACTCTACCACACCTTAATAAGACCTCATAAGACATAAAATCCATTGAGCGAGTACAAAAACGTGCTGCAAGGTTCGTGACAAACACTTATGGCAAAGATACAAGCATAAGCAAGATCCTCGATTCACTTGGATGGTCACCCATGCAAGAAAGGCGTAAACAACATCGCCTCTCTTGTCTCCATAAAATGATAAACGGACATTTGGACCTCGACAACATACAACCAAAAGTTGACAGACCACGAAGGGGGCACAACTGCCAATTTCAACAGACCTACGCTAGAACAGATGCCTTCGCTAACTCTTATTTCCAGACTTGTAGTACTCGAGTACGAATACTCGTACTCATACTCGAGTACGAGTACAATTTGTGTACTCGTACTCATACTCGTACTCAGGCTTGGGTACTCATACTCATACTCGTACTCAGGCATAAGTACTCGTACTCATACTCGTACTCAGGCATAAGTACTCGTACTCATACTCGTACTCGGGATTTAAAATTTTGCTGTACTCATACTCGTACTCGTACTCAGGACCAAATACTCATACTCGTACTCATACTCGGGGTCAAGTACTCGTACTCATACTCGTACTCAGAAAAAGTACTCATACTACAAGTCTGCTTATTTCATGAGAACTGTGACCGAGTGGAACCAGCTTCAACCAGAGACTGTCATCCACACTGACCCTGCCCAATTCAAAACTGCCCTGTCTACCCCCCTGCTGTAAATTAGTCCACCCTCATCCGCTCCTCCAGTCAAAACTCAGCCGAGTATTTTGGAGGACCAACCACCAAGTACCAAGAAGCATTTGAAACTTATGAAATCACTGCACCGGCAGTCTGAATGCATCCTCGAACTGCCAAGTAAATTACTGCAATTTGACGGATTAAAAAAAAACATTCTTATATTAAGGAACGCGTTGAACTGAAGGGTGTATTTGTACGTTTGTCCAGTATAACAAAATAGTCCTTTTCGCAGCAAGAAAATAATAACAAATGGGTAAAATCACAAACGTTTACTAACAGTCCGCGTCAATTTAGAAAGATTTCTAACAATGTATAGAAAATACTACTACCAGTATACGAGCGTAAATACAATCAAGAAATAAACAATCCTTAAAGTATGATCCAGACAATGTTGTTGGCAACGATAATGCACGATTGTTTTAAGAATTTAAGATAATATTGATATGACCTAAAATTTAGCTTTAACGATATATTTTAGTGGACGGTAGGGTGGATGATTTCATATACGAGTTCAGGAATAGGTTGCTGCCCTCAAAATATCGATGAAAAACTTCTGACCTAATTTACCACCCACTCTCCTACAAGTATATCGTCTTTCTTCAAATTTCTTAATCTATAACCGATATAGGTACATTGCATTTGCTTTGCCGGGACCTTAAATATGACCCAAACATAATTCCAGGTATACGTATAAGAAATAGCATGCAGTTTTAAACCTGCGAAATTGTTAAAAGTGTATTTCGTGATCATAAGCCCTCGTTTTTGTTTATGGTTCACTAGATATGCACGAGAAAAGGTAATTTCTAAAATTACAGTTGATTCTGCCTGTGCGTTTTGATGTTATGAGCAAATGTTTGCATCACGGTGCCCCGTAGGCCACTGTGTTGTAATTTCTGTCTGTTTACGGACAGAAAATACAAAATTACGAATTTCTTCCAGGGCAGATCGAATTTGCACGTGATGATGATATAAAAATCTAAACATTTTTAAGTGGGAGGGGGGACGAGGCTGTGGATCACGAAATACCTCTTTAATATAAATTCACTCTCAAATCAAAATTAACATTGTATTCCGTGATTACTTTTTAGCACGAAGTTGGCCTCCGGAATCAACCACCCACACCCAACATGCCCAAGCTGACCAAGTGTGCTGCGGAGTATCTGATAACCGACTGACTTTCCGCACGTAAATTTGACGGTCATCTTTAAAAATTCACTATCATAGAATGTTGATTTCATTGGTTCTGATTAGAACGCCTAGAAGAAACCGTATCCATTTTGTGTGTGTTTTGGTGTGTGTTAATTGTGTATGTGTTGTTTACTTAAATACGTGTAATACGTGTTCCGTTCTTGTAATGTTGTTGCACACATATTTCGTGTACATCTTATAGTGACATCATGTAAAAAGTTGAAATTACTATAACAGGCGAGCATTCATTTTAAATAACAATTATGATTCATTACACAAATTGCCAAAACAGGTGTCTGTCTATAATTAGTACGCCTTGTTTGTCAAAGTCACAATCGGATTTGCATTTTGAGTGCGTGTAAATTACGCCGCCTTCTTGGAAAATTATATTAACACATAATACCGATATCAAATGGGGGAAAACTATGGCACGCCATAAGCGTCAAACAACGTCGACTGACGTCCAATTCAAAGTGACCCACCCGATTCCAACATATATTTTCTCTGTTTCGTAGGAAGGGCCATCACCAACATACTTTAATTCTAAAATTTCATTCGAATCCGCCATACCAATTTAATGTGAGCGGTAATTATTACAATATCCAAATCGCAGGTTCGATAGAGACTGCTCAAGACTGGTGATGATTGGCATTATTCGAAAATGAGCAGTTTTATATTTTCATGTCAGTGTAGTTTAGGCAAGGTCGGGAACTGTACAGTCTTCTGCAGTCTTATGTGGTCGAGAAAACGTGACAAAATTTGAAAACCCCGCCACGATCATTTCTCGCAGCCTAAAAAAAATGGCGTTTTTTTTTATTAATCAGGAAGGTCAGCAAGAACACAGTTGGAAAATGGTCGGCAATGGTCGGAGAGAAGATGCAAGCCAACTGGGCATTACAGCAGGCGACTACAGGAGGCGAAGTGTCACTTCTTGACCATGTTGACGTCAATAATCTTGACAGCAACGTGTCACAACTTGTGCCGTCGTGTCAAGATCGGCGACTAATCGAGGACTGATCATGTGGCGTCGCCGATTAAACATGCTTGATCGTATTGATTTCATGATAATGTCGCATATTGCTTGGAGTTTCTAGGAGAATCTCTGTCGTGTTAAAGGCGGGAAAATCGGAGACTAATTATCCTTGGTCATCCCTGGCCGGGATTAAAAAAAATAAATTTTGCAAGTTTGAACAAGACTGTAACCGCCGGTGTAGCCGATTTTGAACAAAAATCGTAATTTTGTGTAGTTGGGGAGAGGTAGGGCCGCGAGCTGTCTTCTATGTGACTGTACCTTAATGAATAAGCCTGAATTAATTTCCCTAACAGGAAGGTGTATGTAAGATTACAAATGAAAATGAAAACATTAGATACATGTATATAATCATGACGGTAATCTTTCCTGGTAATATCGAGCTATTTGGATCCCGTACACGTGCACATCTGAAATTATAGTTGGCGAAAAATTAAGACGCTCAAAAATTCGCTGGACGTGTTAAAATCTCAACGTCTTTTTTTTTTAAACTCGACGACATTTTCCCCTTTAAACTCGACGTCTATCTTTAAGACTCGGCGTCTTTTTTTTCTTATACTCGACCTCTTTTAAACTCGACGTCTCTTTTTTAAACTCAATAGGGATGTTGCCAAGAACCATAAAGGTCTAACGTGAACGGAACGTCTAAGTCTACGCCTGTCTATTCAAAATGACACTCCTGTGTCATGATTTTCAATAGACAAGCCTAAGAAGAGGCGTTCGCGTTAGACGTTGATGGTTCTTCGCAACCTCTGCACTGTCTTTTAAACTCGACGTCATCCAAGCAAACACGACATCGTATAACGCTTTTGGCGGGCCATGGGAAACATATGAGTAAATTGCATAAACGGACAGTTGAATGTGAATAAAAATAAAGTGAATGCGTGTGTTAACGGTGCATTCACGATGTGGAAACGTTGGTGGCCGGTCAAATTGTAACAAGATAAGGTTTGACCTAGCACTGTTACAACAGAAACTATTTTGTGTAATATAATTAAAAATTTCAAATATTATATAGAGGCTCAGAGAAACTGGCGAGCATTGGACTAAACAAAACACGGTCTCGAATCCGGTGTGAAAGTATAATCCGCCTGGAGCCATAGTCCGGGCTCCATAGACGACAACGGAATAAAGCGTGAAACTAGTGAAATGAATCGAGTGTCCTATTCTTTAGCGTTGTAGGTGGACTATGATCCGGTGGATTATAAAAAAAACTTCTACACCGGTCCTCTCACCAGCTTTACCACAGCTGACTGTGTTTACGCGGATACCTATGAAACGAGCGCTAATGTATTTCAATCTTTATTTCAGGGTTCCAAAAAACTAAAAATCTCCACAGAATAATATACCAAATGTAGAAAGAGTGTAACATGGGATATAGGGAGGGGTCATACAGGGGTCAAAATGTCTAATCATTATATGTTGAATTGTATACGAACTTTTCAAGTTCCAAGGATCGTAACGTCTTGTTTGCTTGGCTACATGGGTTTGAAGTCATGCTAGCTTGTCAACCGATTTCAAGTTAAAATTTAAAAGTCCATGTCAGTCATTTTTACCTTTAATTTCATGGGCACACATTTATCGTTGTGACACTTTTTATATCTAATTGAATTCAATAGTCGTGGCTTGGTTTCTATTGAATTGTTTTGCTTTGATTTGGTTTTATAATAAATCACTATAATAAATAAGCTCCCTAATACCAAATTGTTTTTTGATCACACTTAACTAACTTTTTCTATACTGCTTCTGCGTCGGGTCAGGATATCTTAGCTATTCAAATGATTGAGATTGTAAATTGATTTTGACAGTACTTATCCTTTATTGGGTCATTTTTTATGCTCATGCTAGTAACGTTTTCCTGATTTTAAACTTATCCCTTATCTGACATACATGTGAGCACAAAAAAAAAGATAGTCTTTTAAAAAGACAACCATCGATTAGCGAGGATGTTAGTTACTTAATATGGTGTAGTTACAATACTGAGATCAAAGGAACCTATCGTATTAGAGAGATTATCTAACCACAGTAGGCCTATATAGGTCAGGCATCAACATCTCAGCATTCAACCTTTAATTTTGAAATACACCCAAAGACCCCTATTTTTTGCAGTCCCTGTCACCGAATGGCCGTTGGGTTTGGAAACGCCAGCTTACACCCATATCCATTTACATAGGTGAGTGGCTGCCCCAATTTCCAAGAAAATAAGCCTTTCCCCTGTCTCATAATTCATTCACAACAAAATATCTCGTAAACGTGTAATATTCCATTTTGTTTAATATACAGTCTGAGCTGGGTTTTATTCTGGTAAAAGGGACAATGACCAAGCATTTCAGTTAAACTACAGTGTAGTAAGGATTTCCACTAGCCTACTGTTATGAATGTTCATTCATTCATCAATTATGCGAACAATTGGGTAGTTATCAATCAAATGATCTAAAGATTTTAATATTTAAAAAAAAAAAAAAAAAAAAAAAAAAAAAAAAAAAAGAAAAGGTTTTAAAACAATGCTTTGTTATAGGGCATGTACAACAATGGTAACTCTCAAGGACCATGGGTCAGATTCCTACTGTCAATGAACTGAGAACTTATCCACTGTGATGGGGGGGCCATCCAATCAAAGTTTGGTTTCTCGCGCTGAGCGAATGTAGATGGATTTCCTAGTAGGCATACACCATGTTCCTTAATCTTAAATAATGGAACCAGAGGACTTTGTACTGCTACATGAGACAACCACCAACTATGTGCATGACTGTGATATTTGCCAATCTGCAAATATTGCTGCTGCACATTTGGCAAGGGTAACGTGCAGTGTCGTGGCTTTTATCCAATCGACTTCATACCATCTTCGATGGAAAAGTTAGTGTATACTCCAGGTGACGAAGGTAGTCATATTACAAAGGCCAAGTAAACCGATGCTAGTACTTGATGTGGGTAGTGATTTGAAAGAATTCATGATGCGAATGAAGCGGATATAATGACAAACTTACGAAAACCAGAAAGAATTTCATGAAATGAGGGATGAAATCAGAGTCATGAAGAAACGGTAACCAATAAGGAAAAGGCAACTAATGTGCACACAGAGAGGTTAGATGATATGGAACAAATTTAAATATCATGCGCATAAATCTGAAGTAGACAAAAATTCAAAGACTTGGAGGAAGTTAAAGCGGCACTGGCATCATTTTCAGAAATATAAAATCGTCAATTTGGGAAGAATAGAAGATATATTTTAGCATTAAAAATAACATACCCCAAAAGCAGCTAGGGACGTTAATAAGAGGCCCCCCCCACTGTATACCAGCGGAGTTCCCGATGCACTGTGGCTACGATGTTTGAATGGCTCCAGGATATACGCATGTTGCCTTACCTACAAGTCATACCCACGATCTGGGGAGGGCTATCATCAGTGGCGCAGCCAGCAAGATCTGGGGAGGGCTATCATCAGTGGCGATATGGCAAGATCAATGTATTAGTAATCCGATAAACAGTGTTTATCGCCGATAAACACTGTTTTTCGAGTGAAAAACATTGTTTTTCGACTGATAAACTGTGTGTATCGATAAGCAGGATTTATCAAATCGAAAAACATTGTTTTTCGACTGATAAACTTTGTTTTTCGATAAACAGGGTTTTATCGATAAACAGTGTTTTTCGAAAAACAAAGTTTATCGAGTGAAAAACATAGTTTATCGAAAAACAGTGTTTATCGAATCGAAAAACATTGTTTATCGGCGAAAAACATAGTTTTTCGATAAACTGAGTTTATCGTAAAACATTGTTTATCGATAAACTTTGTTTTTCGATCGAAAAACATAGTTTTTCTCGATAAACTTTGTTTTTCGATCGAAAAACAGTGTTTATCGGCGATAAAGAGTGTTTATCGAATTACTATATATTGAGCTTGCCATATGGCAAGCCCAATGTATAGTAATTCGATAAACACTGTTTATCGCTGATAAACACTGTTTTTCGAGTGAAAAACATTGTTTTTCGACTGATAAACATTGTTTTTCGATTGATAAACTGTGTTTATCGATAAGAAGGGTTTATCAAATCGAAAAACATTGTTTTTCGACTGATAAACTTTGTTTTTCGATAAACAGGGTTTATTGATAAACAGTGTTTTTCGAAAAACAAAGTTTATCGAGTGAAAAACATAGTTTATCGAAAAACGGTGTTTATCGAATCGAAAAACATTGTTTATCGGCGAAAAACATAGTTTTTCGATAAACTGAGTTTATCGTAAAACATTGTTTATCGATAAACTTTGTTTTTCGATCGAAAAACAGTGTTTATCGGCGATAAACAGTGTTTATCGAATTACTATACATTGAGCTTGCCATAGGCGTAGCCAGGTGGGGGCAAAGGGGGGGGGGAGACAGAGTGCCCCCTCTGAAAAAAATCTTGAGGCGAAATCGGGAAATAAAACACGGATACAGTGAGACAGCAGGTCATGCTGGCATGCTTTATTTTCTTTTTCACATGAAAACAATGGTGCAGCGCTGACCTCTCCAGTTAGTTGAAAACGTTTGAAACAACTTCGTTTTTGGGGCTCGTAAATACGTTGTTTCATTTTACAAATATTGCAGAAATGTTGCTAAAAGTCTACTTCATACCTCAGATGGTATAATTATAATTTTAATGATATTTTTGGGGTTGAAAAACAAGGATGAAAAGTGAAAAAAATCGTGTTTAAATAATGCGTGGTCTTGACAAATTCAGGAGCCCCACATCATTTTAAAGTTGACCAAATCATAAAGGGACATCTTATCTGTAAAAAAGTCTGTGCACGTGAAGCTGTATCTGTTTTGAGAAAGCGAAGACCACGGTTAGTTCATAGATTGCCAGTTTGAACATAAATTCCCCTATACTTTAACATGGCGAAAAACATCACTGATTTGCACTACAGACCTGTGTGGGGAATCAAACAAAGAGCAAGGACGCGTGTCTTTTGTGTTTGTGCAAATCCATGCCTTCTGACCTCGTACAACAATTTCTACGGTTATCAATTGTGTCACTGTGACCTCAGGACTGATTGGATATTCATGTTAAATCAGCCCCTTTTCGGATTCTTTTGCCCTGCGACCGAGAAATATTTGCTTGTGATCGGGACACATAATGCACCTACCGGGAAATTGCCCCCTCAGAACCACTGGGTGGCTACGCGCCTGCCTATCATCATCGCATTCCCCAAACCAATCAAGCCTGTTGACAATCCCAAGAACTACCGCCCAACAAGAACTACCGCCCAATATCACTACTGTGTGTTTCCTTCAAGCTCCTTGAGAGGCTGGTCCTGGCCCATCAGCTGGAGCCAGTCATCGAATCCCATCTGCCTGACGAACAAGCAGGATTTCGCCGTGGCCGGAGCACTGTCCATCAGATTGTAACTCACAAATGATATTGAGGAGAACTTTGAAAAGCGTCGTAAGGCAGGCGTTATCTTGGTGGACCATACTGCAGTATATGACACCGCCACGGTGGCACCAGGGCTTGACACTCAAGTTTCTCAGGACCATCCCGGATCATCACCTTGTACAATTCATAATGCAACGTGCTTTCAAACCGTAGTTTTGTTCTTAAGACCAGTGATGGGCAGAGCAGTCGACTGCGTCGTCTGAGGAATGGAGTCCCACAAGGATTAGCATTGGCTCCCATGCTGTTCAACTTGTATATCAGCGACTTACCTCAAACAACATCTAGACAATATGGCTACGCCAACGATCTTGCCCTTCTTCACTCCAACAGAAGCTGGACTGAAGTAGAAAGTACACTTCAGTACTGCAGATATGGCCATACTTGCAACAAATCTCAAGACCGGGAGACTCAAGCTCAGTAAAGCTAAGACCACCGCTACTGCCTTTCATCTTAACACCAAAGAAGCTCATCGCCAGCTCCAAATCAACCTCAATGCCTCTGCCATACAATCCTACACTACACCAATTTATCTGGGAGTGAAGCTTGATCGGCAGCTTACTTATCGGCAGCATTTCCAATCAGTATGTGCAAAGGTATCTTCGAGGAATAACTTCCTGTGTCGCCTTGCTGGATCTTCATGGGGTGCTAGCCCATCCACTCTACGCGCCGCCGCCCTGGCTCTCGTCTACAGCGCTGTTGAATAAGCCGCCCAGCATGGTGCAATAGCTCTCACACAAAAAAAGCTGGACACAGTACTCAACGAGACCATGAGAACCATTACTGGCTGCCTTCGTCCTACTCCATCTAAGTTTCTACTAACTGTGCATTGCACCTCCAGTGCTTCGGAGAGCACATCACATACATAAATTGGTGAACAAGGCTCTGTTGGACAATAAGCACCTGCTGCATAATACTGTCAAAGAATCACACCAGCTCGCCAGACAGAGTCTAAACTCTCCAGCTCCCCATTCAACATCTTTCAGACATGAAACACTACCTGGCTAGATACCCCAAGACCAGACTAATTTACTATCACACCTATGATAGAACTGCCACCTGGTAGCAATCTTCCAGGCAAGGAAAGGGTCACCTTGAACAGGATTCGCACAGGAGTCGGTCGCTTCAACAGCAATATGCACCAATGGGGCTGCGAACATCTCCAGCCTGCCAATGTGGCTCTCCATCGCAGACTGCAGATCACATTCTCAATGAGTGCCCTACCTTTCGTCCACCGGTGGATATAGACCTCTCTAACCCCAGCCAATTAACAGTGAGCTGGCTTCACCAAATTCAACACATTTAGCTGCTGCCTCATACGCAAGAAGAAGATACGAGGCTAAAGACATCCAGGTTAACTTTTAAGTTTGCCGTAACTTTAATGAATCAACAGATGTGTCTATTACATGAATATCATAAACTAGTACTCATTGATATTAAATCCACAAATGTCACAGACCGGTCAAACAAGGTGCATGCCATTTGAATCAACTCTGGCGTGTGTTTTCTTGTGTTACACGCCATTTCCGCGTCGTCTGCTGAATAAATGTCGCTGGCGACATTAATTATAATCGTTCTGGTTTATCTCATAATGTTTGATTACGTATTTCATAAATTCTAGCTTTTATTAAATAAAAAGTGAAAACTTTGAAAAATGCTTACATATTGTAATCATCAAAAATAGCAATCAAATGGCTGTAATGTAGGCATGTTTTGAAATAAAACTGAATAAAACTTAAAGCGGCACTGGCACATTTTCACAAAATATGAAATATCTTCAATTTTCTCTCAAATGATAGTCTAGGCCATTGGAAGAACAGAGATATATTTTACACCTAAAAATAACATACCCCAAAACAGATAGGGACATTGATATGAGGATAAAGACATCCAGGTAATTTATAGGCCAACTTTTAAGTTTTCCATAACTTTAATCAACAAATGTGAATATTACATGAATATTTTTGACTCGTACTCACTGATATTAAAACCACAAAGCTAAGTTATAGACCGGTCAAACAGCGTGCATAGCGTGGGAAACATGCATACGGCGTGTTCTTGTGTTAAACGACAGTTTCGTCGTCTGCTGAATTTCGCGTCGCCGGCGACGTTAAATTACAAAATCGTTCCGTTTACCCATAAGGAAGCTGATATGGTCTTAATGATTTCGGGTGAGGGCTTTTGTATATAAAAGCTTTACAACCATGCAAAATATTGATTTTGAAAAATCTTGAGGTCGCACTATTTTTCAAATGTGCCAGTGTCTCTTTAAGTAACCACAAAATCTATAAAGAATATTGAGCGTGTAGACATCTGTAATAATCCCAAGCAGGAGAAATTACATTAACATTACACCATATGTGATTTTTCCTAGATAGTGAACAATTATAATTTTAAATTGTGAAATATTGACTACATCAACAAAAATATGATAAGGGAACCCGCGCGTAAATATTAATGCAGACACACCACAAATATGCCCGGCTTTTTACAATTATTGGTTATATTGCAATGTTTCTCGCTTTTCATTTCGGTTTTTTTTCGGGGACCCCGATCGTACTTTTGTTTTTTCTTTACCTGTGTTGCCATTTTATTTTTTTTCGAATTTAAAATTAATTTTCTATTTTTGTTCGCTTGATATATATGTGCAGTATTATATTATTTGCCTCTGTATTTGCTTTGTATACATTTTTAGCTTTTTAAATTCGTTGTTGTTTGGTACTTTTATAACTTTTAGTTGATTCAATTTGTGTGTTATGGTTGTCTCTAAGGATGTCTGTGCGTCTTGCTCCAAAATGATAAAAAAACTCACATAAATTAATCTGCTGTAAAATATGTCGACTGTTGTTTATAAACATGTACGAAGCTAAAACAATGGGAATTTTAAAAAACAAATTCAAATGAACGTGTCTGCAACAAATGCAGTGACAATTTTAATGAGACTTATAACACAGAGAGTTACTCAAATGATATGGCAAACTTAAATGATAATGTCAATGTATTAAATATTGATTTTGGAAACTATGACAAGATGTGTTTTAATCCCTTACACTATAAAAAATATGTCAAAAGAATCCACAGCATATAATGAAAATCTTCTCAAAAATTATATTGAATGTGTATATGCTACTTCCGAACAACTCAGTCAAAATATTTCAAATGAACAGGCTGATTTTACCATTTTCAATTTTAATATCCGAAGCTTGAAGAAAAATGTTGATAAATTAAATCAGTGTTTGAACAGTTTCATGCATAAATTTACTATAATTGGCTTAACAGAACCCTATGAATGCTTAAATTTACCAGGTTATAACTTGGGATACGTGAACAGAGTTGGGCGAAAGTCAGGTGGTGTTTGAGTTTGTCAGTACATAAAAAATGACAACAAGTATAAACTAAGAACTGACTTATGTAGAGCAAATACAAATTTTGAATCATGTTTCATTGAGATAGAAAACAGCAAGTGTCGAAACATCCTAGTAGGAGTATTTTACAGAGCACATAGTTTCAATACGGATGTAGGTCAAATTCTTCAAATTTTGAGTAAAGAAAATAAGACATGTTATATACTTGTAGATCTTTTAGACCTACAAGTGATTTTTTAGACTTAATCTATTCATACTTTATAGTCCCTTGCATTCTAAAACCCACTCGTATAACGGAAACATCAACAACAATAATTGACAACATAATGACAAATTCCAACGAAAATGTTAAGACCGGAATTTTGGTAACAGACATTACTGATCATTTCCCAACTGTGTTATTTAAAAACTTGAATAGTTTGAAAGAAACACCAAATACTGGTGCCAACAAGTATGTGTATAATAGAATTCATAGTGAAACAATATTGATAGATTCAAGAATAACCTTTCTTGTGTAAATTAGAATGATATACTTG
>JAMKCH010071028.1:0-17953 GCA_023653785.1 Ophioderma brevispina
ACCTGCCGTTTTCTTCCTTTTCTGTCAATTTACAGCTGGAAAAGGTAACTTTGAGAATTTACAGACTTATCCTTCACTTTGAAGGCTATTCCTGCAAATTTCAAATTTTTTTTTTTATTTTTTTTTTCAAATCACTGATAGTGCTCTTTTTAATAATTCCAATTTTATAATTATCCAAATTTTACATAGAAATGTCAAAAAAAATTATGTGCCTGCATGGTCGCCACACACTACCATCATACTTTGAGATTGGACAACATTTGATGACACATAATATTATATTTAAAAAAACTAACCTTGATTAGGAAACAAGTATTATTTTGGCAGGACTCCGACTCTTTCTTATGTGGTATCAGCAATGAATCCAGGGCTGGTTTGAACACCTCAGGAATTAGACCAGGCAACTGTCTCCCGCGATGGTAAAAGTAAAGTTGCAAAGTATCAATTAAAGTTTTGCCAATTTTGAAATTGGTATAAAGTATGATTTATCTGGGTGGTTCTGTGGTGTATCATGACCGAACTCTCAATGCCTTTAACAGATTTAAATACACAGGGTGAGCAACTAATTCGGAGACAACTCCTGAGAGGATGTCAACAAGCCCTGATTGCATGAGTGTTTGTGACCTGAGTGGCTTTGCTATACAACTACCCTTACACTAAACTACACTTTGAAAGTAAATGAGAACATGTATGAGCTAACAAGGCAGCCAACAGATCATGACTTGAAGATTAGAACCCATGATCACTATATTAAAATGTCCAACGAATTTTTTAATTTTCTTACCACAGTGCATGTTTTTTTTTAGTGTAAGTCAGGATTCTTAACTGTGCCTTTTAATGTTATAAATAGAAAAGTATAGAACTTTACCTTGCCTCTTGTTTTCATTAAATCATGGCTTCAGCAAGTATTTTCAGTAGCTGTAGATCACCCATCAAGCCCTGTCAATGTCATCACACTGAACCCATCTCCCGTGTAGCTTTTTCAAGCTGTAAAAAGCAAAATAATTTAAAAATTCGCATTAAACATTAAATAAATTACACCTTATTGTACAATTAATAAACTAATTGTTACATTATACATTCGAGTTGATGGCGTTTTCATAGTCAAACCAAGAAGCAGAAAAAAAATTAAGCCTTTTTCATTGAGCAGAAAAAATTAGGGGTTGTTTTAATGCTTATCTTTGGCTGGTCTAGGGCCCCAAAAATGAGCGTTTTTTAGTTAAATACAATGAACCCCTAATTTAATGAGAATACACCAATCTTAAACACGTGGTTTATGCACATCGTTACTGTGACTTTGTACCTCAAGAAAAGACGTTCACAACAATCCCATTACTTATATAATCAAAGTTATAATGTATGACTTGCATAATGTACCCCCGGGAGTTTTACCGACCCTTTAATTCAGTATTCACAAGTAATTTCAGTAATCAAAGCACCATAGATCATTTATTTGCCATTTTAATTTTGCAAGCAGATGTATGCTTGAAACTCTCAAACTGTTATAACAATTCTGTGGGACTAGAGAAATAGTTTAATTGTTAAGATTGGGTTATCAGGCGTTTCAAAAACAATAAACACAAGATACTCATAAAATTTGTTAGAACAGGGAATTTTGTTCTAACAGATGTTTACAACAAGGTTCCATGTAGTGCTTCTCTGATCTCACCGTACTTGAACCTGACCAAGATATTACGAGGGGGTATCAAAAAGTTTAAAGAGCAATCAGAAGGGAAGGATCTATATCGAGAAATTTCGTCAGACTAGTCACTCGTCCTATGTACATGGTGGTGGCAAAACTGGTTCTCAGAAGTATGTGAATTATACTTTAAATGTGCTCTTTTAGAGAGCATGTGTGGTCTCGTGGAAATGGCAGCTCATGATCATTTGAACACCGTTAAAATCGTGAGTTGTCGAGCCCCAATTGTGGCCAACATGTTTGTATCCTTGGGCAGATACTTTAGTCTCAATTGCTTTTTTACCCAGCATAATTGGATAAGCTGTTTGGGGGATGTACCATCTAATGCGATAGAGTACGCTTGCGCTCTAGCCAGCAGCCACCTAGATGAAGCGAAATGATTGTGAACGCTTTCCTGATGGCAGCGGTAATAATATGGCAAATCGCTCCTTGAGCACCCCCGCAGGTGGAATTTGCCCGTATAAATCGACATTATTATAATAGATGGAAGTAACCTACGCCAGTGCGTTATTTAACCTACTAAATGCAGCAAATTTTAGGGTACAACCAAACCCTACACCTAACATCCGTGGCCATTTTGAGACCATATTGCCCAATGTTATGACTTTGTTTTTTGTAACATAACTGTATGATGTATAGCATTACTGGTCCAAATATTTAACAAAATACTTGGCCGAATTAATTTTTAATGAATTCTGAATGTCATAATTGATAATCAAATTTTATCCACGGATTTGACAAATTAACTTCCATGTGCATTTCAAATAGGGTTTTGTCAAAACTGGACTTAGGGTGTTTGATTCAAAATGCCATAGGCAGCCTTATTTATAAGATTGTTTAGATATTTTCACCTCTAAGCCAACATTATGCTTTTGTTTGGCGAAAAAAGTAGCTAGAAGACGTATTTCAACAATGAAGTCAAAATGGCCGACAATTTTAGTATACATTTTGGGAACCACCCTATATAGACAAACCCTGAAGTCCTTGCATTTAAAAGGGTGATGGAAAGAGGCCTAATTAGGATGATTGCCCATCAAATGGCACTGTCAGATTGGGAAAAGAAATTTGCTCTGCAGTGGTCGCGATGTCCTCACAGATGAAGCAAGAAGTGGATACCATCCACATCAGGTTCAGACATTTTTTACTATCCTGCAAGTTTAAGCCGTTATCAGGTAAGTTACATCCATCTATTACCACCTGTATAGGAAAGTAAAAATACTCATGAGACCATTTGGGCGCCATATGCACATTAGGACGATGACTACCTGACTAAATTTCATCAATATACAGCTCCTCCCGTCTGTGTGATCTTTAAACCTTTTTTGATACCCCCTTGTAGTGGCTTAAAAAATTGCTTACCGTATTGCTTCAAGCTCCCCGACCCGGTCCTCCTGTTGTATACAGAAGTCTGGCTTGTGCGTATGTTACTACTACGTTTGCGGTACTGTGCCCCATGTTACGTCTTGTCCATCAATCTAGTTCCTTCAATGCTGTTTATTGTAGGCAGAAGCTTGTTGGACATCTTCTGGTTGTGTAATTTCCTGTATTTTTCCGTTAGTTTTCTGTCAGAATGACTTCTTGCAAGACGTGTTACCACCCGTTCATCCGTCATTATGCTCCTTGTCATTATGAAATTCTGTGCTTTCTTCCTATGCTTCTGTAAAACAAATTTTCTTGCAGGCTGGATCACTTTCCATCTGAGCTTTGTCTTTGTGTTTTACTGCGTAACCCTCTTCTTGGCTTGTTATTCCTGATTAAATCAGATTTGCTTCTTGATTGCATTTGTTGACGTGTGTCAAAGCTCTTCATCCTCAGCATCTGGAAGAGGCCATCAAAGTGCTGCCTTTGCCATAGTGTCTAGTATGGCTGGTCGATCACTGCCACATTGAGAGGGATTCAGCATCAAAAACAGGAACGGTCCCTCCTTTTTCTCAATCTCTCGTGCATTTAGCAATAGCTTAGCACTGTCTCTCATGTG
This sequence comes from Ophioderma brevispina, assembly GCA_023653785.1. Taxonomy (NCBI): domain Eukaryota; kingdom Metazoa; phylum Echinodermata; class Ophiuroidea; order Amphilepidida; family Ophiodermatidae; genus Ophioderma; species Ophioderma brevispina. The sequence continues at coordinate 3,678 of JAMKCH010071028.1, forward strand.
CCTGAAAGCATAGTATTCCTTTTTGTTTCATTACATTCAATGTTCTTCTAAGCCAAAATTCACCAAGGTGAAACTACGAGTTCATCAGCTGAAGCACTTTCCCTCTTGTCCATTTGCAATGGGGAACTTCGGAATATCATATACTCGTGGACCCCTCAGGAATGTCTTCATTGATAACCTTGATTTTAGGCCATAGACCGCTTTTTCTTAAGTGGGTTTCTTATTGTCTTTCTTATTTAAAACGGACAATATCCTTTTTATGGTTTTTGGTATTGTATGATAGCACATCCATCACTGCATCCTCCACATGATCCATAAGCTTGTGGGGTCGAAATTATATTAGGTCGTCTGAGATATAATCTCTCCCCTTTGCTGTTCCTTTTTTCACATAGTGTTGTGCTTGTTGTCACTTAGCTCTCGCTATATCATTCAGCCAATCACGTTTCACCTTCGGCTGTTGACTCACCTTTCACCTTCTTCTTTGAATCACACCTTTCACCTTCTTTGATTTTGGTTGTTTTTCCACTTGTGCTTAATTCTGAAATTTCTCTTAACGTCTGTTTTCTGTTGAATGCTTTGGCCTTCATATGGGGGGAATATGATGCACAGTTTTCCGCAATAGTAACTGCATGGCGGACATCTTGTGGTTGCTTTGAGTCAACCTTTTGGCCACTTTTAGTAGATTCTTGTTGTTTTGTTTAATACTTTGCGTATGTAAGATGAGCAGGGAAGAAGCATGGCAGGAGGAGAAGGAAAAGGAGTAATGTCAGGGACATTTACATCACGCAAAATATCACACTCTCTCACTTTTTCTGAGCTTTTTGTTCTTCTAATTCAGATCTGAGCGCTCTCGCTCTCAAACTTTTCTTGGTAGGTTCATTGTCTTCATCGTCTTTGTCAGCACTTTCTGAGGCTTCTGAGCATTCGACTTCTATGCACTGTTTGGTTCTAATTCAAGATACTGAACGCTCTCCGCTACTCAAACTTTTCTTGGTTAGGTTCATTGTCTTCATCGTCTTTGCCATCAATTCTGATGCTATCTTCTGATGCAATCTGACTTCTATGCCTTTTTGTTCTAATTCAGATACTGAATCGCCTCGCCGCTCTCATACTTCTCTGGTTAGGATCATAGTCTTCATTCGTCTGGGTCATCCATTTCGATGCTTCTGATGCATCCTGACTTCTATGCAACTTTTTGTTTTCTATTCAGATCTGAAAGCGCCTCGCTCTCATACTTTCTTGGTTAGGATCATAGTCCTTCTCGTCTGGGTCATCAATTTCTGATGCTTCTTGATGCATCCTAACTTCTATGCACTTTTTGTTTTTCTAATTCAGATACGAAAGCTCTCTCGCTCTCATCCTTCCCTTGGTTAGGATCATAGTCTTGCATCGTCTGGGTCATCAATTTCTGATGCTCTGATGCATCCTGACTTCTATGCACTTTTTGTTCTAATTCAATACTGAAGCACCTCGCTCTCATACTTCCTCTTGGTAGGATCATAGTCTTCATCCTTTGTCATCATTTTCCTGATGCTTCTGATGCATCCCCTGACTTCTATGCACTTTTTGTTCTAATTCAGATTCTGAAAGCTCTCTCGCTCTCAAACGGTTTCTTGGTTAGGTTTCATTTGTCTTCATCTCTTTGTCATCATTTCTGATTCTTCATGATCATTCTTTACTTCTATGCACTTTTTGTTTTTCTTTCAATTCACAGTCCTGATGATAAATTCTGAGTTCCACCACCCTCCTTTTCTTCCACTCGGATTCTGATGCAGTCCTCCTCCCTTAATGTCTTCAAGATGTTTGTAATACTTGTGTCATAGTCAAATGTAGTTAATCTAATGTTGCTGCTTGATCATCTAAATATCCTGTAATATTCCAGAGGCACTTATCATGCTCCACAGCACTAGTGACATGCCTGTAGACCCACTTTGCTTCCCTGCTGTGATGGAGCAGACTTACTGGGTGATGGCCAAGCCCATTTCTCTTTCACTCTGTGTTGGTGCAGGACCTACTACATGGCTGTGGCTTGAGACACACCCCCTTGATTCCACATCTGTGATGGATTCAGACTACCAGGTGGTGAGGTGGAGACCCACTTGATCTGCTGCTATGATGGATGGCAAAGACGACTAGATTGGCCTTTTGGCTAACCCACTTGCTTCCACTGCTTGGATGGATGCAGACTGACTAGATTGGCTGGGCTGAGACCCACTTGCTTCCACTGCGTGACGGATGCAGACTGACTAGATTGGTTGTGGCGGAAACTCATTTGCTTTTTTCCACTGCTGTTATGGATGCAGCACTGGGACTAGATGCTGTGGCCGAGACCCACTTGCTTCCACTGCGTGATAGCAGATGACTAGATGTGCTGTGCTGAGACCCACTCTGCTTTCCACTGCTGTGATGGATTTCAGACTGGACTAGATGGTTGTGCGGATACTCACTTGCTTCCAACGCGCGATGGATGCGTCTGACTAGATGGCTGTGGCTGAGCCTTCGCTTTCTCCCACTTCGCGCTAGTTCAGATTGCTAGCTGGTTGTGGCTGAGATCCACTTGCTTCCACTTCTGTGTTGGATTCACACCTTTTAAAAAAAGGTTAGACACGGTTTGTTGCAAAATTTCCGGCAAAATTTGCTCCACACATTAAATTTTCATGCCTTAAGTATTACTATCATCAGCCTTCACATTGTTTCCTTTTCTGAAAATTTACAATCGTAAAGTCTCGGATTCTAATAAAAATGCTTTATTACAACCACCACCAACACCAAAAATGATTCCTCCGCCGGGTTTCCTGAAACAAATGGTGAATCTCCAATCCTGCGTTTGACCTTTTTGAGGATGTCATTGTAGTATCAAAGCAAAAACAGCTGAGTCAACTTCTTTTGTTCCTTCACGCTCTGAATTTGTGTCACAAAAAAATGCATATTTTGTATATGGGTACCAGTTTAATGCACTGCGCACGTGATGCAGAGATATGGCAATACATACTACATTGAACGTCACTGAAGGTTTCAGCTGCGGGCAGTAAAACATGTTGTTTTGACAGCGGGTAAAACCAGCATGCTTTCTTGTCCAATATTTTTTGGATTTTTAGTTTTTGGTAACCGCGTGAGTTTAATTTGTCGGGTGTAAAATATCTCTACTATCATTACCAATGAGCAAAATGTGCTTTATCTATGCACTTGTAAAATCATGTCCATGGATCTTTAAAGTAAAACACCAGAACAGCCAAATTTTTAGGGTAGTATGGACTGAAACAAATTGTGACCATATTTACCTTTTAATGACCTTTGCCCTCGTATGTCCCAAATAAATTTGACGATTTAACACATCTGACCGGAAATGACCTCCTGATAACTTTATGTGAACACCTATAGGGTTAGAGTTTTCAGTAGAAGTCAAAGTACACAAATGATCTTATACATGTCATGCTCCGTCTCATGGTCATTCAACAACGACATCAGCAGTATAATAATCTTCACTAACAGACTTTGGACTTCACATCATGAAACCTTTACTCTAACACAATGATGGTGTAACAATGTTTATTTGCAATGTTAACTGCAATATGCTATGCTCCACGAACCAAATGAAATACTGACAATTTAACTTCAATTTACCCACAAAAATATTCATTGATGACCTACCCAACCAAGATATGTGAGCATCAGGGGAGCACCAATGTAACATTGGATAGCAACAATGCATGTGAGAATTGGTATCAGTCCTGCTGACATTTTGTGTGTTTGTGTCCAAAGATGCATTTGGGGGAAAGTTTCAATTTACTCAAAATGATTTAAGAAATCATTTGGATTGACAAAATCACATTTTTGGCCCGGGTACGTGTCCGTCACTTGAAAAGTAGTACAGAGATTGTGCCGCCTTTAAGACCAACACACCTTTTTCAGGCCATTTTCCAGTTCGCATTGAACCCTCATTTTAAAGTAAAACTTTCAGCTCCAAAGCCCCCATGTTACACTGTTAAAAACTGATTTTGCCTTAAAATGAACTCAACATCAGTTAAAATTGTGGAATGGTTCCCTCACATTTGCAAAGTATTTGCCCGAAAAAACTGCAGAAAGAGTATATAGTAAGAATTTTTATAAGTTCCGGAGACCTGTTTTTCATGATTTCATTCCGCAGGCAGCCATAATTTTGGGGCCTTTTGGTTTTTTGGGCCGTATCCACCCAACCCACGGCCCCAGTTTTTTCAATCTGGGCCGGCACATACTACCCCAACCAAAGTTTTGAGGCTCCCCCCCCCCCCCCGGATTTTTGGCCATATTAAGTTTCAGATACCTGTGAATCTGAGCTTTTGTTATGTGACATAAAAAGGTATATTGATATCTAGAGTGATTATAGGCACTGCCAGAATTGCGGAACAAAAAATGGCTGGCTATTCCATGTCAACACTCGAGATTTGCACCCGCGCATGTCATGGATTTTTGTTTCTGTTTTGGTGGTGGAATGATGAGATTGATGAGAAAATGAAAATCCCAAAATTTTGAGCTTCATACACCTTTCGTTTTTCCCGACAGGAGCATTCAGTAATTTAGGGGGGTCACCATGGGAAAATGCCTGTGCGATGCAAAATACAAATTTTTAAAGGCCATAAACTGTAAAAAAAAAAAATGGAACTCTCCCTCACTTTGAAAATCACTATCTGGGAATTTTGTTATGGTGTAGAATTCGAATCTGCAATCAAACATGTGATAGCTCCTTACGTTTGAAGTTATTTCGGTGTATGCCAATTCTTTCATCTGGGACCAAGTTTGTGGGGTCAGAACTCCATAAATAACTACATTTTTTAATGTCCATTTTTCTGTTAAATCTGAGTCACACTTCAGGACTTCTACCAGTGCAATAAATCACATTAGGTAAGTAATAAGTGAGTTACATCTATTGAAAAAAATCCTAATTTTGCATTTTGTACAAATATTGGCCTCCCTGAAAATCAATGTTGACCTACTACATACCCTCTACTTCAGATCTGTTGAAGATCATCATCAAAGAACTATCCTTGAAAGAACCAGGTTGGTGTCTCGATGTCTTCATTGTTTTCAGCACAAGACACTTTTGCTGATATCCCCATAGAATGTCAAAACAAAAAAAAAAAAAAAAAAAAAAAAAAAAAAAAAAAAAAAAAAAAAAAAAAAAATATGGGTGATATACACTGTCATGTACAATGACCTCTGGGGTCCACGGTATAACCTTTGGTGTGGTAACTTGTTGAGTGTGGTATTATGTTGTGAAAAACTAAGACACACTCTAGTTCTTTCAAGGAAGTTTGTTTTAATGATATATCTGAAGTAGAGGGGTGGTGTCGAAATGTACCCATTGGTTTTCAGGGGTGGTAAAATGTGTCAAAAAAGTACAATTACCATTTTCACGGGGATGTACCTCCCTTATTACTTTTCTAATTTTTTTTTCATAATTGTATTTGGTTAAAGTTCTACTATGTAACTACTTCTGATTGCCATAGATGGACAGTAAAGAAATTTTCTTACTTTTGGAGGTATGACCCTCCAGATTGGCCCGAATGAACAAAGACGCATATTTAGACCTCATAAACATGCTATGAACTTTCTGATGCCAGATTTGAATTCTACTACCCCAAAATAATACCCATAGATAGTGATTTTCAATTCCTAATCCTGTGACCCCTCTCAAACTAGTCTTTCACATTGGGTGGCACTTTTGATGCGACCCCCTAAAATTCCAATTGCTCTAGCTGGAAAACGAAATAGACTATGATGCTCCAAAATTTTCAGGATTTTTCATATCTCATCATGTCTACACCACACTTAAAGCGAAAAAATCCTGACGTGCTGTCGGTGTCACAATCTCGAATTTTGACATGGAATGGGCGGGCAAGTAATATTGGCTATGAATATTGCCAATGCAAAAGGGTGTGGTAAATGAAGGAGAATTCTAAATTTACAAATATTTAATGATCATGAGGGAATGGTGCAACTATAGTGCTGAGGCCGCTGGGCCCTACTACTTCCTGAGAGCGGATCACCCTAATACAATACTTCAAAATTCCTATTGCTTTTTTTCTTGACTTATTATCCAAGCTTGTAATTCCTCATAATTGGCATTACCAGGTGTTACTGGCATTGAATGCATTGAACTAAAAACTGTCTAAACTAATCACACATTTTAAGCTCAAACTAACAAACAATCCCACCCTAATGGTAATTGCAACCAACATTTATTTAATACTCAAAAATCAAATTGAAATAAAAATACAGCCCATTTTGGAGCGAACAATTATGCTAAGTGCTAACTTTGAAAGTCGAGGCCACTTAGGCGTACAAAGTTTACCTTTAATGGCTAAATCGGACCACTGTGTGAAACATTTCCCAGAATTTGAATAAAAAAATAATTTTTAAAACTTACACATTTTGATGGCCCAACCTCCGATCTTGATTGAAGCAGGCAATGCATAAGGTCTTCTGTTCGTTTTGAAAGCTCTGAAAAAAAACAATCATTTACATTTATTCTGCTTGAAATGATGCCAAACATGCTGAGATAAATAATATTTGCTCGAAAGTGAAATATTAATGACCTAAATTAAAAACACAGCCAACAAAACATAAAAATACTGTAATGAAAATGAGAAAAGTCAAGAAGAAGTGGATATTAAATACTTAAATCTTTACCAATGTTTTGAAGGGTCAAGATTGCACAATGACGTAACTATACAGGTGGTTAAAGCAATATTAGCACATTTTTTGAGGGCGCCCCCAATTTTTCAAAATTTGGAGATTTTGTTCCACGGTTGCATTGGTACTGTCTAGTAAACTATACCTGTGAATGGTTAAAAGCTCAAAATGTCTGTTTGTCCACAAACGAAGGAATTTTCTGTACTCATAATAATTATTACGGTGGCTCCCGATAATAATTCAACGGCTGCCTGGAACGGCCTTCCAATGTAAATAGCCGGGAAATAGCGCCATGTACGTGTCTACGCTCATTCAGTAGTTGTTTTAATAGTTCGGGGCAAGTCAAGTTAGATGTATTTTTCCAGAGGTGGCACTATTTCATCATGGACTGACAGAAACGTAGCATTTCAGCTCTGCCGTTAATCCACTCTGGGATCCCAATTCTAATTACAAAATCGCTTATTTTGTGATAAATACGCATTTTATAGCAATTACCGTTCGCAGGTAGAGTTTCCTAACAATTTGCCAACTTCAACGTGCAAATATCAAATTTTGAAATTGGGGGCGCTCCTTCAAAAATGTGCCAATATTCTTTAAGGAATTGTATTCCTTTATAGGCGGAGTAATTGTGGGCACAGGGTAGAACTGGAGGTACAGACTTTTTTCTGATAAATCGATCGATTTTTGTTATGAGGATCTAAGCCAATACTTTCTTTTCTGGAGGGTGTGCAAAATTTTCGTGCAGTGGCCATTTTCAGAAATCCAATATGGCCGGTTTTAACTCTCAAATTAATTCAAATGGCCATAATTTATGCTCTATATCCAGGTTTTAAAGACGAGGAATCTTTGGACGGGGTTATTGACGTGCTTTGATCACAAAAATTACCATCAAATAGTCCCCCAATATGTCCACCGCTCAAAACCCAATATGCCCTGAATATCCTTCATTGACCATACCTCAATCAAGTTTGTTTGATAGAGGCATAATTCTGGGCTCTATACCCATTAGGCTAGGCACTCATATCCTGACATTTCAAGGTGTTAAAAAGCCCTTACCAATCAAGATAGCAGTCAATATGACTGCCTTTTAAGATCTTTAAAACCTAAAATTGTCATATATTTCATAATATATTGGCCGTCAATTTTTGAATATTGCAATGTATGTGCAAAACAAATATACCTATACGAGTTATTATGGTCAAAGACCCATACACTCAATACTTTAATTTAAACTTTAATATCATTTTGGGTGTTTTAACTAAATAAAGTACAGATTGTATCTTAATATTAAGTTTTGAAGAAGGTAAAAATTGGGCCCCCATATTAGACATTTTTTGCATGTTTAATGAAACAAAAATTCAAGATAATAATGTCAAATGGTCAAATACTTTATCCCACACCTTAATACCCACCTTTGTATCAAAATATAGTTGAATAGACACTACATAATAAAATAAAACTATACACATATAGTGAAAATACAAGTTTTTTAACTATTATAAAGGCTGTTTTGTCTGCCATTTTGAATTTTTTAAATTTCCGTTTACAGAGAAATGCCAAATAAGGGTTTCTAGTGATCAAATTACTGTATCTCATAAGTATAAAGCAAGCATGCATATCGACACTGGAATCATCCATCTAACCTGTAACATGGTGCAGTACACTTTGACGGGTCGTATGCGTGGAATGCATTCTAGAGGATGTTAAAGTCACACTTGCAGAGTGTGATCAATTGTAACAGATTTTTGAATTTTGAACACCTGCAGAACATGTTTTCAGGTTCAGGATTATTAATGTAGCATAAATAGGTATAATGGAGGAGTTAAATCATTTTAATGATTCCGAGCGTATTTTGACTTTTGATATCCATATTTGACTTTTGAGCAGCCATCTTGGATTTTTTGTGGCAATGACTGATAAAATTAACATTACCAACATCTTCCCTCGTGCTTAAACAAACAACCAACAAACACACCGGAGTACCGAGAATATTTGTCTCTATCGGAAAAACTTAAGGGATTTTAGTGATTTTGGATATGGTAGCAGCCAATTGATGTTTCAAAATGCCACTGGGCAACAAATTTTGCACACCCTCCAAAATTATAGCTAAATGGCCTAATCAACCAAAATCTATCCCGTAAAAAATTCTGTACTCCATTTCCATCGTTCAGGCTGTGTGCCTAAAAAACTACTCCCACCTGACTATTAAATTTGACACAGCCCTTAATCACTGTCCGACTGCTCTGGTCCACCAAGAGAAGATTTCAGTAGTTCCCACAATGCATTGCTTCCAATGGAGGTTTTTGTACAGGGTACTGAATGTGAATCGTTAGTGATGAACATAGCTAAATTACTGTAACTAATCCAAACTTTCATTTTACGGAGTGTTTCATCCCTACGATTCACATGACAACCTGTACACAAAACGGCCAATGAAGCAATGCATTGTGGGAAGCTACTGGTATCTTCTCTGGTCAAACCACAGGTAATTAAAATGAGACACACCTGAAATGATCTAGGGCGAAATGGGATCATAGCATCCTGTGATCCAGATATATGGGCAAACTGTTGGTATGTGTTGGCGATGTTTCTCTCAAATTGCTCATATCATAAAGTTGGTGTGCCTTGTTGTGACTCTGTGACTACAAACAAATGTCAAATTAAAGAAATCCTGTATCATTTTACAATCATCATATCATCAATCAGATCTGAAGTTTCGACCCTTCAAATGGTGGTGTGAACTTTTTTTTTTTTTGAATAACTTCAAAACAAATTGAAAAGAGAGCCTAGGCAATTTGTGTGTGGAGGTTTTAGTTTGTGGGTTTCCTACAGGTTCCAAACTCCTTTCAAACATCTTTAAATTCTGTGGTTAAAATAAATGAATCTAACTCCATCTGATATTCTAAACATTATTACAATAATTAAGAATTAGTTTTTTATAACACAAACAACTTGTAAAATTTAACACTAATATGAAGAAATAACACTCCAGGGGGACCGACTCAATACAAATACTGTAACAGCCAACAGATTTTTTGAAACAAACCCTTTTACCTAGCACAATTATCACTTCATGAATTTTTTAATTATTACCTTTGAACAGCTAAAAATACCTCTGATTGCTTAATATTCTTGGACACTAAAGCAAAACCATTTATCATGAAAATTTGACGCCCAAAACGGGATACCGCACGTACATGTCTTGGGAGTAAAAAACACCCCTATTCCTCTTGTTTTTTGGGTCCCCCCCCCACAACGGCTGCTTACAGTATTTTTGTTTCAGCCCCCCCCCCCCCGAAGAACGCTACTATTATAAATGCAGGTAGATACCCTCATAAACCATTATACCAGGGGATTATGGGGTCCTACAGACCATCAATTTCTGAATTCCTGGGAACTTACAAGATGCATAAAAATTGAAAAACTACACATAACTTAAAAAATAAGATGCACAAAACAACAATTAACTTGATTGCACAGCTGTTGTTTTTGATAACACAAATATCTATGGCCGTGCCGGTGCCCACATCCTCCTCGTTTCCCTTCCAATCACTCTTGCCATGATCACTCTTGCTCACATGTAACATGTATTAAGCCGCAGGGGCGACTGCCATTACAAGATGTGACCACCATGCCGATCTTGGGCCAATGAACTTCACCTGTACAGTGATGAGACGATCAAAACTCGTCTACGGCCACGGGCTATTACTGTACTAATGAGTCTAGGGTTCGAGGGTATTCACTTTCTTGAGATAGAGCTAGACAAAAGGGGTTACCCATGTGGCACCTCTGGGGCCGATGGACTTTGCCCTCTGTGGGGGTCAGGATTATCAAAAGGCACCTCTACTGACCAGGGGGCTATCAACTCCCAAATATGGGCCCAAAAAGTATTGCACTCTTGAGAGATACAGTGTCACATATAGGTTACAATTGGCACATCTGGGTCCATGACCATTGCCATCTGGAGTTGAGGACTTTCAAAAGTATCTATAACCAAGGGGCTATCACCATGGCCAAGTATGGTCCCCATGTGTCGTTGTAATTTATAACCAGGGCTATCACGTGCCAGTATGGTCCCCATGTGTCATGTACTTATAAACAGGGGCTATCACGTGCCAAGTATGGTCCCCATTGTGTCGGTATTATGAGATATGAAGCATAAAGGATGCGTCTTGAGGTCATGATCATTATCGTCGTCATCATTATCACCACACAGATGAAAACAAAAAAACATAAACAGCACAAGCAGACTACTGGGCATGGGCCCCACCAGTTAATTACTATCTGTTGCAATGATCAATTGCAACTTAGACTCAAATTTAATTCAAAAATCTGACTATGATGACAATCCATTCATATGGATGTATTTAAATCCTAAAAATTAGGGACCACGCTTGATCCGTACAGTCAGACTTTGAATATTGGCTGATTTTGTGCTCACACTTTATTTGACATAAAAGTTTTTAATGGTCAGAAAAAGATGATCAAATTAAACTTGGGCTTCTCACAGATGCACCCATATTTGAGTGCAAAGATTCAAGATTGAACATCTATAGGTTGATAATTAAAATTAATACACACAGAACAGAGCATGTGCCAACTGTCAAGATTCTTTTTGTGGACAGTATATGTAAAAATATTATTGTTTATACTTTGGCCCTTTTCCTTCCACAATGTGAAGTTTTGCCGGGAAAGTCCATCATGTCCTCCGTTTTTGGAGCTGTACCTACAGTAATGTCAACAATTACAAATAAAGAAGATATGACTTATCTAACAATCATTTCACAATAAAGAGAAATGAGGAGATTCCAGAAAGAAGCGCCCCCAATTTTTATTCAAACCCGGTTTTTAATATGGAATGCTTACTAGTGTATTAGATCACACACCTGTGGGAGAGCGTGGCCTAGCGGGTAGGGTGCTTGCCTTTGGCGCAAAAAATTTACCATCAAAAGCCCGGGTTCGAATCCCGGTGGGGCCATTTGCTGGATTTATTCGGGTTACTATCAAATTCTGGATTTGAATCTGTATACCAGCTATTGATTAAACTACAGAATACGCTCTCCTCCATGGTTCACTGGGATAGGGGGCAAAATGGATCGTGAAGCATCCCGTACACTTCGGATGGGGGAAGTTAGCCGTAGGTCAGGTACAGAGAGTCACAAATGTGCAGTTAAATCGCCAAGTCAGTGTCGAATAGAGTAGGGTGAAAAACCCTGACTGGTCCCAAGCCGCCCCAGCCCTCAAATAGGGGCCATGTTAGGAGAGGTCCTGTCTATTAATGGATACACCACGGCCCCCCGGATCAGTACACTAGCTGAACAAATCCTGACACCCCCAAAGCAATTTCCAAGACTTGTGGATACGAGCAAACAAAAAGATCACACCCTGAAGATGCATTAAGCCGACCACCACGTCCTTTGTGGAATAAGATGATGATGTAGTACTTTCTGTCGTGCACGACAGGAAAGTCAAAGCATGGTTTTCGATGGGGAACGATTTACGATAGCAGGAACAAGTTCAAAACAGGGTTTGCGGTTTTTGTGCACATGTTTGTCCAATAAACCCTTCAAACGTTTCCGTAGGTGGTCTAAGAATGATCCAGTGAAAATTGGAGAGAAATCGTATCATAAAAAAATCTCCTCCTGTCACTTTAAAGCATATGACGAGACTTGAAAATTTTACTTTCCACTTCTTTCATCGTTGGAATTTGAAATTTGAATGAACACAAATTATCACCAATTTCAAGCCCGAGATCTTTCATTGTTGATTATTTTGCATAAAATGGCAGTGATTCTTAACTGCTAACATTGCCTAATTGGATACTACAGTAAAGAGTTTACGGGGGATCCGGTAAAAAAATTGGTAAAAGTAGATAATTGCGATTCTGCCCCATAAAATGAGCTCCTATATCTTTCATTTCACAACAAATTGTCTATTCGAAATTTTCTGTTGATTGATTAGAGAGAAAATTTTGTCTAGAATAATGTACATAGGGGGCGTACCTCAGTGCAAATTGGTGTTATGGCTTGAATTATTCTACAGACGATTGGGTTGATACAAATCAAGTACATTTTCCTATGTGTTGTCTGAGATAAAGTTGGAGTTAGATGTTATTCTAACACTGGCCTAAAATAATGTTCAATTTTTGGTAAGGAAATTCTGAATGAAATGAAAAATTACCTGAACTTATTCATAATAATATTATTCTTCAGCAAACAATGGTGTTTATTACATCATGAATGTAAGAGCGAATTTTCAGTTATTTAAAATGAACCTTGGGGGTTTTCTCCTATGGTTAGAATTACAATAACTATTATGATCATAAAGAATTTTCACACATGACCTAAAACGTCCTATAAACTAGAGAAAGGATGGTAGAAAACCAATCTTATTATCTAGTTCCAGGTCATGCCGTCAAAGAAATAATGGTAAAATTCATGATTTTAACCACATATGGGTAAAAATCATCCATGTGATTAAATAGCAGGATGAATGGAAGATACTTACACTTCATCGTCACTTCTGCAAAATTAAGCAAGTCTGGTCCCTTAATTTGACACGGCCACCTCTTTTTGTTGGCCACCCCCTGCAGTTTCGCCCGACGCCCAACAAAACACAACTGCAATGAAAAAAATTACATGCTTAAATTACATTTAAAGCAAAAAAATGGTGACGATCATGTAAAAAAAATTAGCAAACTTTATATTCCGACGACTTCATGGGGATGCAAATATTCTCGATCTCTTTTTTTTAACTATTTTGGTTTTTTTTTTTTTTTTTTTAAACAGTTCATTGTAAAAATATGTATTTTGAAATTGAATGGTTCTCTAATATTGTGGTTGCATTCATTTAAAGTGTATAAAATAACACCATATGTAAGGTAGTGTTTAAAAAAACAAAACGGCCAACTCTTATAGGGATTCATGACTTAGCCAAGTCATTTTATGGCATATTCATTAGATAACCTCAAAAAATCTTTATTCAAAATTGATTTTGGTGTGTAGTTTGTGAGAAATGGAATTAATTTCATCATATAAAGCAAAAACTGGGTGTAATTTTTTTTCCAAATCTCACAGAAAGAAAAATGATAGGGTTCTTTTTTGACAGATTGTATCCAAACCTGGAAGAATATACAAGAAAATATTTTGGGGACACTGGCAATATGGCACTAGAGCTTGCTCTTGTTTTTAAAAATACTTGACATTTTGAGGGGGGTATGTAGTGGCGAGAGGGGACATGCTCTTCCATGACTCTCAAACACCCTGAAACAAGTATTTCAAAGGCTGAACTTTGCACCCCTAAACAAGTGTAAGTATTGCAAATTGCCTGCCCATAAACAAGTAAGTGTCTCTTTGCGAAATGCTAATCATGCCAAGTATTTATGCAATTTTTACTCCTAAACAAGTAACTTTGGATTATTGAAAACTACCCTAAGTACGTGAAGAGCTCAACAAAACACCCACCATTTCAGCCAATTTTACATGGAATTTGACCCTATTCATGTTACGTACGTACAGTGCCCAACCTCGGAAAAACAACTCCTTTTTTACTTTGATTTTGGACAAGCATGATACCCCCTTCACCATTACTGTGGCCCCCCTGGG
>JAMKCH010071037.1:0-47760 GCA_023653785.1 Ophioderma brevispina
ATGCACTTTTTCGGTTCAGTCAAAAGAGGAAGTGACGATCATAATTACTAATTAATATTTGTGCTTAATTTGAACTTAGTAAAGGCATTTTAACAAAATAAGATTCTCGGGCAATTGAACGTTTATTTTACGGGATTTACGGCATTTCATCGAAACAGTTCATTGCTACTCTTTCAATCACCTTTCCAAGAAATGGAAGATAAAATATAGGGCGATAACTTTGGTCAATTCTCTTTCTGGGAGACCATATAGTATTGGGAGTCGCAGCAATCCAACCTAGATGTAACAACGACGAGGACCAATATGGTGGTGGATTTTTCATCAAGGTACTGTCGAAACTGCCCAATTTTCCTTATTGAGAGCCAGGCAGTTTTGCATAAGCTGTTAACATGATTGAACATTCTTAGTGATAAGTCTAAGATGACACCAAGGTTTCGTGCTGTTCAGTTGACGGACGAATAACAGAATTGCCAATGATCATGGTTGGCTGAGAGTGGCTAGTCGATCTGTTAGAATAAGAGCGAAAGTACAACATCTCTGTCTTCTTGTCATCAACTTGTTGGTTTTGCACCAGGATCTGATGTCTGCAATATTGCATGGCTGCTTTACGATTTCGAGGGTGGAAAATACATTTTTGGAATCCTTGTGACTAGAAGGACAATATGGCATACATTTCAACATGAATGGAGTTATTTAAAAGTTTGACCCCTGTGTAAACTTAAATTGGCCCCTATTGAAAAAGTGACACCACAATTTGACACCACTAACTACCTTGCATTGATGTAGAGGGTCCATACTAACTACCAAAGGTGTCAAAGCTGAGATGTAGTGGGACATGAACGGTGATGTTTGACCCAAGTCCTTGCTCCCGCTCTACTACCAGTGGCGCAGTCGATCCAGAGGGTGGAAAATTTCCAAGGCGTCCCGCCAGAGGGGGCAAAATTCATAAGTCGTCCCGGTGATTTGCTCCAGTGAAGTCTGGACTTGACGAAATGCGCGCGTAGCGCGAGAAATTCGCCGAAATTACTTTAATTTGGGCCAAATTTAGGCTGAAATTCACCGAAAAAGAGGGATGAAAAGGCATATTTTGGTCCATATTGTCCCGCTTTTTTGAGCCAGACGGGGCAACTTGCCCCCTGGCCCCCCGGTCGGTACGCCACTGTTTCCTACCGAAAGATAGAAAATGTACCCAGAGGGGATAGACTTCAACAAGGGGAAGTTGTTTGAAAGTAAAGGATGGTATACAACCGTTTGCTAAATTATTGCTAAGTTGTTTGAGTTTGAAAGATGAGGATGGTATACAACCGTTTGCTAAATTAAATTTGTCAAAGTAGTCATGCCAAACCATTAATCTAGGTGGTTAATATTCTTCTATCCTCAAGCTTATCGCGGTTATTCATCTGTGCCAATCAGTTATATGACATTATGTTCTACATACATCGCCCCTCCAGGAAGGGTAAGCGGAAATGTGCTACCTTTTTGAAGTACAGCTTGCTTAGGGGCGATAACGGTGTTGTGTGACCTCTTCTGCAAGTTTAAGGCGTGTAAATGACTATGGCATATCATTGGAGATAGCCAATACAAATATAACCATAGGGCATTGTTAGGATATATATTATAATAGATCTTTATTGGTAGACGTTTCATATAGAAGTCCCATTGATGCAAATGAGGTATTACAATTGATTCCGTCATGCGCTGCAGCTGTATGTGCAGTAGCGCTTGACGGAATGAATGGCAATACCTCATTTGTATCCATGGGACTTCTATATGAAACGTCTACCTCTTTATTGATACTAGCTGAAATGGATTCACAGGTATCTGTGATTGTTACATTTACAGATCTGTGGTTGTTACATTTACAGATCTATTTTATTTACAGAATAAGCTCTCATTTAGAAAATGCCCCCTCTTTTTCTTGGTTTTGGTGATTTTTAGATCCTATTCACATTACGTTTAGGACACGGATCTTCATTTTCTATCAATGCAAAAAAACAGGAAGTACTAGATCTCAAGTTTGTGATTCAACAGCTAATCCCTTGTAGTCCAGGAACTTTAGGATCTGTGTAGCCAGAAGGCAGAAATAAATAAGCCATAGCTGATTTTGCAGGATAAATTTCTTATGTTATAAGAAGCAACATATCAAAAGTCCAAAAGTTTCCCCCTTGTGCTACTTTAGGAATAGGGGTAGGGTTTATACAGGGGCAAAAAAATTAAAATTATTCAATTGAGCTAAATCATTGACATTTGTATTCTTCTTGTCGTACTGATTAAGAAAATTTGTGTAGTTTGCCTAACTTTTGACCTTTAGGTTTAGGAATACAGGCCAACAAATGGTCAAGGTCATCGTGGGGTAAAATTTCCGAAACAATCCAATTTTAATCAAACAAATCGAAATTACTTGTTCAAAAACAATCAATCACACCATCTACATCTGTTTAATATTGACCTTATAATGCAGTGGCTTGTGACCTTCCACAGACCCTGTAGTAATCTGTCATAATGAGCCCTATAACTACGCAAAAAAATATTTAAACTGTTTGAATATAATTTATATTTTCAGTTTATATACAACGAGAACAACAAATGGGCACACTTTTGAAAAGAATCGGAGCTTTCCCAGCCTTTTACCCCCAGTATGACCTTGAACAGTTATTCTTATTTCGTTAATCATCATATGGCCCCGACTAGTTCGCAGAGGCCCAATATTGTGAGGCATATCCCGTCTTGTGAGCTGCTGGGGTATCCCCAGTCCGTATGTTGGCACTTGGCAATAAAAGTCTCCTGTATACAGGCATGGCGCTTTGAAGCACGGCAGGGAGTCATCGGCCAGGTGCAATGGGGGCTAGTAAATGTCTACTATGATGGTAGTTTGGATATTGTGACACGAGACATTCCAGCATAGACTCTGGTCGATATAGGCTTCCAAAGACCACTGAATGTTTTCTTCACCAAGCTTGGCATGCCATAAGGAATGAGTACTGGTGCATGTCTACAAATCTCTAAGAAATTCATCACCAGGTTACCTCTTTTCTCAGTTCAATCTCAGGAAATCCACCTATTCCCTCCGCTCCTCAGGTGCACACTCACTAGTGGTTCAAAAGTCTCAAAAGCAGGCTGGTGATCGGGCTTTTTCTATGTTGGGGCCTAGGGGTTCGTTGAATCGTAAGTATATACGTAAATTATGCTGAGAGCTTGTTACGATTTCTACAAGTTGTGACTTACGTGCGTTCGCGAACAATGGACGTTAGACAGTCGTAGGAACACCTCTCCGCATAACTTAGGATCATTATTACGTGTCGTCTATTTGGGTGTAATCGTGGGTGCAATTATGTACGAGTTGGTGTTGAATGCCGTTCTAGTAAATCGATTAACGGATTTTACAAGCGTACGTGTGTTTTGGGGTGAGCATAGAATCTGATTCTGAATCTGATAAGTACTCGGACTACCCCTCGCGTATTTTAGAATTCCTGCTGGTATATGAGATGTATATTGAAGTATATTATAACAATTAAATTATATCATAGCATTGGCCTATCTTGTTACTATTACCTGCGTACTTTCGATAGATATTAGATAGACCTACACCTACACAGAAAGAAAATGGCTTCAAAACCAAAGAGGGTGGCTATTTTTTTCTCATTAGGAGTCTATTCTTGTAGGTTGGAAAGACAAAAAAATATTTAACTTAAAAAAAAAGTAATATAGGCCTATATCCAATAAATGAAAACAAAAGGATATGAATGAATATTACAGCCAAGGTAAATGCTTGCAGCTAACATGGAAGAAAGGTCTGTTAAGCAATTGAAGAAATGGCAAGAGATACAATTACTAGTGAAGAAGACTTACACTGATTTTGTAAAGAGTTCAAAAAACTGTGAATTAGCCAAAAGTGACAAAAAGTTGTGTACTTTTCAATACTGAGTCAGAGATTTCGAAATATGATGTTTTGTGTGTGTATTATAGTCATCTAGAACTTAGTCACCTAAAATACTTAATTCCACCAAAATTTGAGAGAAAATAAATTTTTCGTTTTGATGTAGTAAACATCTATATGTAGTATAACAGTACCATAGGATAGGCCTACTGTATGACAAACATTCCGGATCCGAAATTTTATTACAAAGTTAGCTATTTCACACAGCGATTAGTATGTGGATAAGCATTATGTACATGAAAAAAATACGATTTGTTAGAAAATTGAGGACACCATCCTCGGAAAATCTGTTAGTCAGCCTTGAAATAGATCAGAGGATGTTTCATATTTGTATAGGCCTCTTTCTTTCATTGTTTTCTTTTTCTTTCTGTTTTCCATTTTCTTTCTTTCCTTATTTTTTCTGTGCGTGACATGGATAGATGAGCCAATCTGTGTGGAAAGGGATGCAGGCCATTTAGATGGACATGGGATGTAATTATTACAATGCCATGCTTACAGAAAACAATGATATATGATTATTAACTTTAACATGTTTAATCTGTTTTTGTTAATTAATGCACCGATTTTGCTTCAATTGCGCAGTTACAATGATTATTCAGCCAACCTGACCGTGTGTGAATAAGTGACATATTACTGGAAAAAAGAGATTGGTTAATTTTAAGATGCTACTAGTCACTTTGGCGTAACCTAATGAAGTCTTCTAGAAATAATTTTGTTGCCTTTATTTAATTTTTATAAGCCCTCTATATCAAGTTTTGCAAGACTCAACGCTACAAAAACAGTGCTTAGGAATATGGTGCAATTTAGTGTTTAGGTATTAAACATGTCAAATATCTAAACACTTGGCGTCAAATGTCTAAACACCTAATGTCAAATGCCTAAACATGTTAGATTTTAAACATGTTTAGATATTAAACAGATATTTCAAAATAT
This sequence comes from Ophioderma brevispina, assembly GCA_023653785.1. NCBI lineage: Eukaryota > Metazoa > Echinodermata > Ophiuroidea > Amphilepidida > Ophiodermatidae > Ophioderma > Ophioderma brevispina. The sequence continues at coordinate 4,871 of JAMKCH010071037.1, forward strand.
TTAGAAACGTGGTGCAAAATAAGAGTTTAGAAAGGTGTTTAATTTCTAATCACCGTTTTTACAGTGTACATGCATCAACGACACTCCTGGTCTGAAATATAGATTCAAGGGGGGTTGTTTTCTGGAATAATAAATGCTGTTACCATGATAGATTGCTAACAAAATGGATGAAATGCGAAAAGCGGACCGATCCGCCCACTTCCCACACACTACGAGTGTGTTACGTGTACTCGCCACCACACGTAGTTTTAATCGTAAATCTGGCTTACTCGTAGGGCACACGTAGCCTACGTCCAAGTTTCATGAACGCGGAAAAAATCTTAGTAGTAACTTACGTCTCAACTAGGGCTACGTGTAGTCTACGACTGCTTCGCAGAAGAACCCCAGATACGTTACCAACGTCATCAAAAAGAGACACGAGGACATTTAGAGAAGGCGCGCCAACCGTTTTTTTTCTGCATGTTTGAATGCGTGTCAGTGGTGTTGGATCCCACCTGGGTGGATAAGCCGATACGCCATCTTTAAGATCATTAGATGATGATTACTAGTTTTCTGTCGCGCACGACAGAAAAAAAAATCATGCTTTTAGGGAGGGACGTTTTGCAGTGGCGACTGGTTTCCAAAGCACGTTTTTTTGGAATTTCTGTCTTTTTTACTTGATAATTATGGCCTTTCGGACGTTTCTTGCTGGGTTACGGTGTTTTGCGGCCATGCGATCAAATTGAGAGATTCGTATCCTCAACAATTCTCCCCCAGCTCTTTAAGGTTTTGTTTTTTTGTTCCTATGGATTGATGAAATTTTGTATGAGCCATGGATATGTAAGATTATTTATATAAGTCTCAATTTTCTCCTTTTAAACTTTTTCTTCATATTATTGCTATTTTGTATTATCTTCATCATATTGCCCAACATACGACTTGTCTGTCCTCACCTGTCTCGTTTGTCTTGTGTATGCACTTTTTTATGCTTTGTTTTTGTAGTGTCCTTGTTTGCAACGGATGTCTACTTAAATAGTTAATTAGTCAAGGGGCCATTGAATTCGAGCATCTTCTCTGTTTTGGTCCTCCTACCACATGTATGTGCTGTACATTATATACTTTTGTCTATGGTTATAAACTAACTGAAATGCTTGGCAGTAAAGCCATCTTTCACAATGGCTCTCAAACCTCATCTCTTTTCCAAATGTAATTTTGCTGTCTGGTTCACTCTCTTACTTTCTGTTTCTCTCTCCAGCGCCTTATATCCTTTGGCAATTAGGCGTTTATAAATCAGTGTCTTATTATTATAAAAGGCGTCGATGATGCAGAAATCTCGAAGCACTAATTTCTCAGGTGACTGCAATGAGTTTCTGAAGAAGATGATACCAGCCTTGATGGTACATGTATAAGCTACTTCTCAATGATGTTCCTTGACATTGGGTGCGACCTCCAACATTCATGAAGCCTTCGACGGCAAGGAGCCCCCCCCCCCGTCCTGAAAAGTACGCGTAGCTGGGTGTAGGGTCGTTGCTCCGATTCTGATGTCATCTTTACTTTCAATTTGTGCAACTGTCGATTTTGGTTGAATCCAAGAAGATTTTTTATCAAATCCAATTGATCCACCACGTGAATGTTTGCTGGAGGACGATAATTTTTGTCTATGAATAGTGGCCGCGGGCTTTGTTACCTATTTATATTGGGGGGATGATACGCTTCCCAATTTGCGAATACGCTCGCTGATATGATACTTCAGCTTTCATCAACATCTTTATTTAATAGGTTAACTAACCATATATTCCCTGTCCCACCGAGTAAACTTTTTAATCTTTGGCTCTCTGAACAGCGGGTAATAACTATAACGCAAGTTTATGCTGTGAAAGGTATGTTATATGTATGTTATGTATAAATACATGCAAGACTTTATTGCGGGGCGTGGAAGAATTATATACGTGCGATCTATGTTTTAAAGAGTAACTAGAAATATGATTAAACTCATGAATCAAATTATCGCAAAAAGGAATATAAAGTTTGGTGCCTTAAAAATTATATTTGTGTTAAAAGAGCATGTAGAATAAACAAGGTAAGAATTGTTGTTTATTTATTGTATTTACAACATTCTTCTGGTAGCCGGCGAAGCACTAGTAGGAACCAAGATACTAAGAGAAGGGATGCCCAATATACCTACATGCTAACTAACGAATACCCAAACAAGATGGTACAATGGAAAAACTCAGAAGGCTAGATGAGTGAAGCTGGACCAACTGGCTACCACATTTTAGCCCGAACAGCTGATTTGAAAGCTAGAAAGAAGGTAGAGTGAAACATCATCGGGAAGGTAAGTCCAGGAAGGGAGCATATGGGTAGAAGGGCTTCTGACTAAGACGACAGAAAGAAATTAAGAGAGCACAACTGTTGAGATTCCGGAGACCAGGCCGGGGATGGCGGATTAAAAAGTATTAGATGAGGAGCAAATGTTGTTGAGAATCTTGTAGCAGGTGACAATAGTAGCACTCACTCGTTTAGAGAGTAGGGGAAATTACAGGATAGGGCGGACCAGAGCCAGGTATAAGTTCCGGTGGGTACAACGGAGGGCCTGGAAAAAAACCCATCTTTTTCTGGCTTTCTTACAAAACGTCTCAATATTGAGGTTCCAAGGAGATGCGGGAGATCCAAATCCACAGAAGTGACTCTTTCAAACTGTGGCCCATTAAGGTTAAGGTCAGGAAAAGGGTCTCTTTCAATGGAAAGACGCATTGCTTTGGTCTGGTGGCATTGGCTTTTAGATGTTGGCACAAAACCAATGGTGGATGGTATCGAAATCATTCCGGAGTCACCATGGATCAATGAGTTAAGAACGCTTATAGCGTTGTGTATCATCAACGTACCGAATCAGGGCACATGTTTGGGAAAAGGAAGAGTGGCATTGCGGCCCTTTTTATGGAAGGAAACGATAGTAACTTGAAATTGGGGGGGGTTTGAGTTTTTAGGCTAAAGTTATTTTTCTGGGGAATTTCGGTGTCTGGCCTTCATTTCACACAGTCTTATCCGGCCAAGACAAATGCTCCCCTTCTTAGATACCACATCCTAACTCGGGTGCTTTTAACCATTCTGAAGGTATTTTTTTCGGCAAAATGGGCATCATTTCTAGTTATACTTTGTCAGTCTGAGTATTAAGGTTACCACTGCGCGGCGTTACTCAGTGCCTCCTTCAGATTTGCAGTGCGCCTTTTGATTTGCTTACGGCGCGCGTTGAAAGTCGGTACATGTATACGCACGCGTTCCGCTACTAAAAACTGGGGTGTCATACTTCCGAGCTGGACAGAGTATACGTGATTACGTGTAATTTTCTCTCAAAATCACCTTATTATTTATGGAAAAACTACTTAACTTATAGATACATAGTTTTGCCATAACATTTTCGAATGAGTGCACGTTGTTTTTGTCTATACAAATTAATGCGACCACAGAGGGTAAGATCAAAGTAAAAGAGGGTAAGATCAAACTAAAAATAACACATATCAAGAATTTTAGACTTTTGTAAGTATATTGTGTTCAGCCATTGAATATAGCAATTGTATTTGCCCCTGATCATGCTGATTGATATTTTAATGGTTTAAATAAAACTACTTAACTTGATAAATTGCATTGTAATTCTGAAATGGTTTTTTATTCATTAACCATCAAAAATTGAAGGGTATATATACAGACAATGATATGATAAATATTACTATAGTTAGATTTCAAAATAAGTGAGGGACCTCATTAAAAGTTTTAGGTTGTCCATTCACCGTGAGAGGTAAGAGGAAATATTTTTACTAGGACATCGGGTGTAGAAAGTTATGTTACTCATAAATGTTTAGTAATGTCAGCTAGTAAAAAATGTTGACATAAAAGACATTGTTTCACATCTTAAGATAGTTTGGATGTTTCATGTGAAGTATCAGGGACCCGGGGGGGGCCACTTAACTAAACCTGTTGTCACCGCGAGCAGACTTTAATAATACGGCAGGGAAAAGTGTAGGAGGAAAGGGTAGGTTTTTCAGCACTGCGGCGCGGAACCGCAACGGACCGCGAAAAGGGTCACAAAACCAAAGCAAATGGCAAAAGGGTATCATTTTCGCACTCCGCAAGTCAGCGTTTAGGGTAGCCAATGGCGGATCCGGCATCCGCCTTGACGAAAACAAATATATTTAATGACAAAAAGCAAAACTAGAAACTAGTTTACCGTTGTGAAAAAAAATAATCGTAAATCATGATATTTGAACAAATTTCGCGCTACGCCGGTGAAAGGAATGAGAGCATGCTTGCAGTGCAGGGCTGGGGCCGTCTTTGCGGAAGACGCCTCGTCCTCTTGTGATACCGCGAATGCGCTATTTTTCCACCTTAACGCAATGATCGGACCGGACCGTGCGCCAACTTCAAGAATTAAAACCGGGGCGTACTATAAGGACAAATGGTAATCAAACAAACCACAGAAAACCCAGAGATACAACAACTTTGCACTATGGTCTTTTCCCCGTACTATTCAAAAAGCTTCACCGCGAAGACGGCCCGCTTCGTTTTTTTACGGGCCGCCATGTTCTTTTCATGCTATACCTAGAAAGAAAAATAAACATGAAAATATGAAATTATAATTTAAATTATAAGGTTGATCAATTCCTAGGTGTATATTTTTTTTAAATAATTTTGAAAATACTCCGGACTTTAATATTTCGGGTGCGTAATAACAGAAAACAAACTCTTCTTCCAATGAAAATTTTCCATGTGCCGCTTTAAGGGTAGGCTTTTTGGGGTTATCCGTGATAAGGGTATTCTGATTGGAGCGGAAGGATACCGCGTTTAGGGTCAGATCTGAAAGGTCAGTCCTGCTTGAGGAGGACTACATGGGACTGTATGCAAGTGGCCCCCGGGGTTATCAGGATGAAAAACCTCAGCCAAATATTAAAATGTGTGTATTAAACAAAATTCACAAAACAACAAAACATAAAGCAAGATTCAAACACAATATTAAAAAAAGTAAAAAAAATATTGCATTCTTATATCAATGCACACATGAACACAACTAAGTTATTTGCCATAAAAAGTGGGCCAAACTTGTAAAAAAGATTAGCACCAAAGCAGATTTCGACTAGTCTATCATTAACAGAATTTGGAGGCATATACTCAGGGCTATAGTAGGGTTATAAACTTCGAGAATCCCATTCTAGAAAGTTTTTGGGGAAGAAGGTCTGAAGATGTTTTTCTATAGTTTGAAGGGCGCTGAATCAGAATGTTTGGTTCCAACCTCTGGGAAGTGTGGGGAACTTCGTAAATAAGGGGGTAAAGTTGTACAGGGGTAATTTGAATCAAGTCAAATGTGTTTAAATGTACACCAATGTATTGTCTCATAGAAGGATGTAAAAAGGTATAGTTTGTCAGCGGGTTCAGACCTTTAGTTAAACAGGTACAGCCCCCCTATTAAGGTGCACGAGAGATTTGACGGAGCACCCAAATGTGTATATAGTGATTTCATTTATAGATTAGACAAATCACTGGATTTCTTACTTTGTATTGCTACAGAAATGGCTTAAAAGAGAGAAAAAGAGTGATTTTGATTGCCTATATTCAATATAAAACATAGGTGAATTTTCGTATTTGTCCTATACGAAATTAAAAATTCCACATTTTTTGTACCAAAGAAAAACGTTTCTCAGCTTAATCCTTTAGCTAGGGATATTTTTGATGGAAAGCTGTACATCCAGGGCACAAATCAGTACTTTGATTTTTTAGGGGACACCCGAATGTGGAAATCTCCGTTGCACCTTTAAGGTTCAAGGTTCATCCTGGGGTAACGTTACCCAGTGCTCCGATTTTCGTTGAGGAAATGATTTGTCAAAGTGTTCGTCTGCATTATATTACAAGGTTTGGATAATTGGTTTCGTATATTCAGGCTGGCCCAAAATGTTAAAGAAAATCTGAGACACGTGGATGTCATTTCCCCAGAATACTTTATACCTTATCAGGGCTATAGCCGAGTAACTAAAGGGCGGAACGGATTACAAACTATACCTTTTTTAACCAATCATGAGGGGGACGAATACAGGTTGTACATTGTAAACACAATTTTGGTTCTCCATTTCAAATTTACCCCTGTACAAAATACCCCTTATTTTACAAAGTTCCCACATTTCCCAGCGAGGTTGGACCCCAAAATTTGCTTCATCACCTTCCAAACTATTATTAAAAAACATCTTCAAACCTTTCCCCAAAACTCTAGAAGGGGATTCTTCGTTATACTCCTACTACTACATCATACTATGACATACACGAAAATTATGATGGCCATTCTTTAGGGGGAGCTTAAGCGATCTAGGGGCTCGCAAAAGATTAACAGGGTAAAAATTTAAAAGTGGTCCAATGTCTTGAATGACATACCAAATGTGCGTATGATCGAAGGATATTTTTTTTTTTTTTAAAAAAATATGGTTTGTGCTATCTCTGACTTCCCTTAAGGAGTTATAAGCTGAAAAACCGTTATTGTAGTCAAAGGTTATAAATTGTAGTTATACAGGGGTCAAATACAGTAAAATATGCTTAAGTTTTCAGTGGAAATGGTCTCATATTATTGTAATGTAATCACAAGTAAAAAAAGGGTTAATAGTTTGGCCAACGGTACAATGTATAGTGTACCAAGTACAACCCAAAATTAACCCCCGCCCCTATAGGGGTATGAGGTGCGTATTGTTAATTTCACATTCCAGATGGTCCAAACTATTCCTTAATGTTAATAACATTACAAACAATATGAAACCATATCCACTGAAATTGTAGGGTTTTTTAGTATTTGACCACTTCAAGCTAAATTTCACCTTTGACCTACAATAACGGCTTTCAGCTTATAACTCCGGAAGGGTAGTCAGAGATAGCACAAACTATACATTTTTAATCCTTATGATCATACGAAAATTCAACAACATTGGACCCACTTTGAATTTTGACCCCTGTATACTCTTTTGCGAGCCCCTAGTCCTTTAAGCTACCCCTACAGAATGCCATCAGACATTTTTGTGTATATTCGTAGTATGAGGTAGCACTGGTATAAAATGCCTCTTTGCCCCAGGTGGTATCGACCAACATGCCGCTCACCTCAGACATGGTACAAATATGTTTTGTGATGGCAACAAAGGCCTGTCTCACTATGGCCGGGGATGGAACCATCACCCCTATGGATTTGTATGGAGTCTCACGTAATTGAAATCGTACTAAAAGTATTCAATCCAGGCTCATTTTAATGTATAAGAAATGCAAAGGATGAACTTAAAGGTAATATCTCAAAAGGCCGATTTTGAGATATGTAGTTTTGCCATTTAAATGGTCAGATTGGCCATAGAAAAAAAAAGAAGGCCCAAGGCACGGAATTATCGAAAAGAACAGGGAGCTGGAAAATCTGAGGAGTTACATGTACAGCAACAGTTTGGAGGATGTTGATAAGTATGACCTAAACCAAGCCACAGGAGAGTACATCTAATTACCCACAGACCGGAGGCTTCAGCAAGAGAGGACCATGATGTACTTATCAAAAAGCTTTGTTCAGGTCAAATAGGGTCAACGGCAATGCTTTTGCGATTTTCATAGCGCTTTTACCAGTCAAGAAGAGCGTGATGAGGGTAAAGATGTAGGGGAGTCGGAGAATCCGAACTGACGCTCAGGAGGATGTTATTATCTTCCAGGTGCTGGAGCATATGTATGTGGTCAATCTTCTCAAGAAGTTTGTTATCAAGAGAGAAATGGGACGATAATTGGAAGCAGAACGGAGATCACCGGATTTGAAGATGGAAATACATGAGACTTTCAGGCACTGGGGAGGAACCAGTTGATAGAGGATAGATTAGAGAATCGCGTAAGCTTGCGTTTAACATCATATGCAGTAGTATTCTACAACATCAGACTGGTTATGCAGTCATAACCAGACAGAAGAGTTGTGGTGGCAACTTATAACAGATGAGTGGTGGAATTTCATCAGTCGAGCAGCTGAGATTTAAAAGAGGCGACATTTGTTGTACACAGGAACAGCAAACCCGGAACCTCATCTTTGTTGAAACATTCTGAAAAACAAACCGACTAAAGGTGTGACAATTGTCATAAACATGGGTATTGGCACAAAACATTCCTTGAGTTAATGTATCAGGAACAGAATACCTGGACAGACTGAGACTTATACCAAAGTCAGGGGGAGTTGTTGGCGAGAAGGCTGGCAAAAAAGCATGTTTAGCATACTTGAGCTGAGTAGAAAGTTGATTTGTGGCAAATTTATTGATTTTTCAAAAAACTTATAAATTAAAATTTTGTAATTTTTTAACCCTCGTCTTACCGAAGGGGTGGGGGGGGTGGAGGGGTGGGTACCACACCCCCTTCAGGTTGGTTTTTTTCCCGGCTTGCTAAAACCCCCTTGGTGCCAAATTATTTAATAATTGTCAATTGGACATGTTCCGCTCTTTTAATCCAAAAACAAAACATCCACCGGGGTATAGTAAGATACAGGGTGATCCACAAAGTGATGGATGGTTACCACCCCCTCCGAGAGACTTTTTATGTACCAACATGCCTAACACGAGACAGGAACATCACAGACAAAATGAGTACAATCAGCATTAGAGTCACAATGACGTTCTAAAGTTTGCTGTCAGCAAACCTGCCATTTCCATCGACACACACACAGTGAAAAATTCAATTCTTCGCCAACACGGGTTAGGAAATCAGTATTTTTCACGCGGGTTTTGACTCTAGCTTGATTGGGAAAATGATCTAGTTGAATAAAGACAGCTTTTAGAGTGAATAATAAGGTGTTTGAGTCGCTAAAATTGCGAAATATCAATTTTCCACCCTATATTCAGTATTTTCGTACTTTCAACATATGACGTCATGGTGACGTCATAATGGGGATGTTAGTACTTATTTTGGTACCAATGGAAAGAAGAAACTCTAAGCTATCCTTTGGTACCAAAATTTACAGGAATCGAGTGTTCAGTAACGAAAATCCCTTCGGGAGTTTTGTTACAAAAAATGGCTCAGGTAGACGAGGGTTAAACCAAGCATGTTTCTTTCTGATCAATTGACGAAGTACAGAATTCAGCCAAGGTGGGTCTTTGTCACTGTCATTTGTGGAACAAATTCAGACTTATTCCAAACATTTGACATCCCTACTTTCATCAAAAGTAAAATCAGATAAACACCTGTTAGCTGATTCCCAATCAGCTTTACTATAAAGCCAAATTTGGCCATTTGACTGTTCTGGGGTTGGACGGTTGAACATGAAGCGCAGTTGCTAGAAATATGGAATCCGCGGTATTTGATTATTGTGGGTAATGATACATTGCTCCATTTAGCGGCATGTAAACTTACTTTTGCATGGAATGTTTTTTTTTTTTTTTTAACAAAATTACATATTAAGGAATTTGGTAAAAAATAACGTGAAGATAACCCCCCCTTTGGGTAAAGTTGACGGTGGTATATAAGCTTCTAAAGCCAATAATATACACCTTACTACCAGTATAAAGTAATATGATACGGTACCCGAAAAACCAGAAATATAGCTAATGGGTATTTGACAAATTGCACCGCCGATTTCAACATTGCTAGAACCTAGGTTTGTATTGCAGTGGGCATATGTGAGGATGTGGCCACTTTACGTTGCGATACCGCTAGCGTTTTTCCGGCTCGTCAAAGACTTCAACACTGATTTCTCTGGCAAGATAAACTCGGTGTCACACCTCTATAGTTAAAGACAGACTTCACCAATAGTTGCGCACTGCATCAAAGGTCAGTCATCGCAGGAACCTAAAGTGAGTAGTTCGAGAGTTGCTGGATTGTTCTTTTAAAATGCGGCAACTGTCATGTCACCAAAGTAAATTATAAACCAATCAAGACACGCGGATGGCTTTGAGTGATTGATAACCCGGAGTGTAACATTGAGTCGCTTTTATATTTTGTGTTAACACTTATAGCAGCGCTTAAATCATGCAATGAAGAAAAATTCTGCCTGTGGAGTTAAAAATAGAACATTTGATCTCGACTAATCACTGTTTCAATACTAAATCCTGCAAATAATACTTTTTGATGTGGGTTCCTTTGTGATAGAATTCTATTCTGGAGACATATAGTATTTTTGCGTCAAAAACAATATCGAGGGCATCAACATGGGGCGGGGGGGTTGAGTCGCATTGTCCCATCCTATATCATCAAAATATAGGGCTATACCCCAGCCACCGGGATCTTCGTACGCCTAAGGTAAGTTGAGCGTGCCTGTTGCAACTTTTTGTTTTACTAGGTGTCTTAGGGTTTTCTTGTCATTTGCGTTGGGTATCTGCCTACGTTTTATTCATCAATTCCTTTTATTAATTTTTTGAGTGTCTGAGAATTTTTTTGTTCCTTATGTAATATCTTACTTTCTTTAGGGTCTGTGACAAAACGTTTCATAATTTTTCCTCGGTGTAGCATTTTCATTTACCTTTGGTATCTAAGAGGGAGGGTATTTTCCCTCAACTTTCTTTCAGGTGGTTGACTGTCTGAAGAGTGCTTCTTAGGAATCTTAAGAATCTGAAGGCGTTTGACCTCATTTTAGTCGGTATCTGAGAACTCTTTCCTCACTTTGGTTCAGGCGTATATACGGCTGTTTGGTTCGGTTCCTACCTTCCTTTCCTTAGGTTACAGAAGAATTCCTATCTAAATAGGAAATGTGAAATGAGAAGATTATTGTTTGATTTGTGAGTCTGCGCCAAATGTCATTGTCTTTCTTTTGTCCATCTTTTACTTTGCTCTTTTCTCTCTTCTCCTTTGTTTCTTTGACCTCTTAGACTACTCTGTAGTTCCAATTGTTTTTTTTTTTACGTTACTTTTTTCCAAATGGGGTGTGTGTTTTTTACTTAACTTTTCCCCAGTAGACTTTTTCCCCAGTAGGCTATCGAACAGAGAAATCGATAAACAAAAAAGCTGAGGGTAGAGGGCGCTGATAACTACAACCGTTGAGAAATTCACTTTATCATGCAGGTCAATGAGGGCGCGATAACTACTCACCGTTAATTTTCACTCACATACGGGCGGCATAACCTGGACAATTGGACTACTTACTTTCACTTTGGGGTCGAGAATGATAACGTGGGTTTCTGTGGCGAGTTCGTCTCAAAACTTGGCGGAACCCTAATCTAAAGTATGATGTCATCGTCTTGAACCAAAATTGACCAATGGCTAAAAAGGATTTTCGGGGCTTGTATCTGGGCGGGTTCTCTCTGTGATCGATATTCATTGAGCCCCCCGTGTCCCGGTTGGCTATGACACACACACCTAAGCTGCCAAACATTTTGTACAGTTGTTGCAAAAGAAATCAACATAATTTTATTGAGAAGGCAAATTATATTGATCCGTATTCGATCGGTAAACAGATTTTACGTACGTTATTAGCCATTTATGTCTTCATGTTGAACATTCAAATATGCTTCATTTTCTCTCGGACTTTTTGTGCACTTAAAGGATATTGTACATACATACGCAAGGTATTTTTTTAACATTTAGAGCCTTATTAACAAAGCGAAATGGAGTTTTATAACCGCACCCCCTAAAAAACACTACGCAATGTGCCCTCTCCACGGACTGCCACGGCAGCTTACAGTGTCCCCTGTTCTGTCATGATTCAATTTCACGCCCGGATTTGCTCGGCAAAAACAGATTATACACCGTGGCGTAGCCCCATGTATTCTTGCGGCATGGGACCCATCACTATATACTCTATCTGTCGACAAAAAACATCGGAAAACACGTCACAAACTCACAGATGCAGTCACAAACTCCACAGATTTAGTGAAAATCCCCAACATTCCAATCATGTTATTTTGCATGCAGATTAGCTACATTTGAAGCCGATAGATCGATTTTCAAGAATGAAGGACTCATTTTCCGATAGGTAAAGGTAGAGAAACTTGCACGTACTTTAAAATAAAAATCACAAGAAAAGTAGATGAATTTCGTGTAAAATATCACCAACTGAATGTTTTTATATCGAAGTGAACTTGCATTCATCAAAGATCTGAATTATTTTCAATTAAAAAAAATAATTTCATCCGATTCTATGCATCCCTTCAACAATTTTGACGAGTCCTATTCATTTGTATATCTGATGATTGACAGATCTTACTATTCGAATCCACAGAATGCAGCTTACCTGACCGCAGCTGAAAGTACATAGTTGATTTTTTTACCTAGGGGGAGGTCACTGAACTCTCGCGATCACAAACCTTAGCGGATCATAAGTTACGTGTTAACTTACATCTACAAACTCAAACTCTGAAGTGTTCATTGAATTCATGCAATGCAGTATTGTATTTATTATCTTCTGTCCAACTGAATACCCACCTCTAATCATGTCAATATGCAATAATAGATTGGTATGGAAATTAAACAATGTCTAAATCATGAAATCAAAACCAGCTGTCCTATGCATTTGTCATTGTGAACTCCAGCTTCATGTTAGGCTTTTCTTTTGAATGTGACAGAGGCATCTATTGAATGATTAATATTTAGTATAAAAAAGCCGGTATGTGTAAACAGTGCCCTCTCTACATGAAGGTCCCTGGGCGTATCTTTTTGTGGTATGATGCCATTGTCATAAGGGATCTAGGCCTAATTAAGCTTAGTTACGGCGTGAATTGCGTCACGATATTAGAAATAGAAGAAAATGATAATAATAATAATAGATAATGATGATAATACTGGGTTAAATAAGATGGGACAGCACACAAAAATAAATTTAAAAAAATGCAAAAATCGACTATGGCATAGTCTACTTTGCTCTCGATTGTTTCTACATTGTATTATTTTCTCACACTCCTCGGAACAGTGTTTCTTGCTACACCGGCGACGCTGTTCACTCCGGTTTTGCCCCATCAACGGCAGGAAGGTAGCATTTACAAATAAGGTGTATACGATCTTAATAGTTATATATCTAACGTAAAGTTTGGTTTTCCTCAAAACTTGCAAAAACAAATAATATTATCCTAAATAATAATTAAAGGTTGTGAGTTCGAGCCTCGATGTGGCCAATGTGTTGCATTCTTGAGTAAGGCACTTTACTTCAATTACTCCTCTCTTCCAGGTGTATAAATGGGTACCGACATTATTCAATGATGGTATTAAACAGACTCGCTGAGGAGGAGGTGCAGCGAACCCCCCTACAGCAACATTATGTGGTGAAGTCTGTCCCAATCGCTTCGAAAGAGTGATGGCCACTCCGTGCATGTGTATACAGGCCCCGGAATACAGGCCCGTCTCCTTCACTTTTACCTGTTAATAATTATATTGCAGATTTTAACATAGCATAACGGGTTGAAACATGAATAATTTTTTTGTTATAACATACTATATACTTAAAACATATTATTGACATGTCAGATAAGCTTTATTGAATCAAATGTTATGTAATGTTTCAGGTAAGATGTTTGCGAGTAGTGAGAGAATTAAGAAATGTAACATTATTAGACTGGTCCAGATTACACAAATGATTACTGTTGTTGGTATTTGGTATACTAACATGTTGTTCGACAAATTCAATAATTGGGTTCTGACCAAATACAGGGGAGGAGGATTGTGGTGGCAAGGTTCGTTCAGGGGTCCAAATTTTAAAATATTCATGTTGTATTAAAACTTATACCAACATAATTATGCACTGTCCGGATTTAAATAAGGCATAATTTGCCATAGGTCAAGATCCACATGATGATAATGGTTCAAGGTCATTATGTGGTAAATGTTTCAGAATGATCAAACTATTTCAAAATCTGTCGCCTGGTCATAGCAAAACAGAAAATGTTTATCGTTTCTACCATGACACTTCAGAATGCTCTCAATTGGGTAATAATAGTGTTATGTTTTGCTCTTTAACTTAACTATAAACTGTATCTCTTCCTACATAAAGGCAAATGATTACCAACCTTACGATCACAGCAAAAAGTTATTTGTCTTTTTAGATGTAGGAGCAATTTCCCCCTAAATACAAGGCAAGGGTCCGCTCCTGATTTTTGAAAAGTGGAAAAATGGTATTAAGGGATTTAAGGGATAAATAAACTATATATTGCAAGAAACACATTTTGTTAATATAATATGACGAATTCGACACCATGGCATTGTGCTATTCTTAAATTTTACTCCCATTATGACCTTGAACATATTTTGTTATGTAGGTTGTTGTAGGTACAAAACTGTAATGGGTCAAAATATATATATATTTTTTGGAAATGAAAAAAACTTTTACATATATATTCTAACACAATCTGCACTCCAAAAATATTTTACTCAGTGCGGGGAGTAAAGCGTGTTGAGTAAAATGTTGAATTAAGATTTAATCAGCATGGCGTAAAAAACAAATTTCCTTTTTTACTCCTCACCCGAGTAAAATTTTGAAACACATGTTGAGTAAAGCAGTTTTGAAATCTAACTCAACGTTGCGTGACAAAGTAGCTTGACGCAGTGACGGGATCAGAAATTACACTGCGTTGATTCTGATTAAGCAACGTTGACGAACCCAGACACGTGCAGCCCAAGAATTGCCGCGGGCATATCAATGGCAGATGACAAGCTGGTGTGTCGCGGAAATACTGGTCATTCTGATATTTTACATCAACAAGTTATTATCAGAAAATAATAATAATTATTGCGGTAATGCAATGGACTTGTCATGATTGTGAACTTGGCGAGATTCCGGCGTAACCCGACTATGTCTACGGTACCTGATATCAAGCTATGAATTCGGCAACCTTTCACCGTTGATGCCTGTATCACTGTGAGCGCTGTGTATTCAAATGCACTCTAAAACTATTTGCTGGGAGTAAAGCGTGTTGAGTAAAAGGTTGATTCAAGATTAATCTGCATGGCGTAAATCACAAATTTCCCTTTTACTCCTCACCCGAGTAAAATTTTGAAACACATGTTGAGTAAAGCAGTTTTGAAATCTAACTTAACGTTGAGTGAAAAAGTAGTTTGACGCAGTGACGGGATCAGAACTTACAAGCGACAGATGACAAGCTGGTGTTTCGCGGAAATGCGGGTCATTCTGATATTTACATCAAAAAGTTATATATAATCAGAAACTACGGATAATTATTGCGGTGATGCAATGGACTTGTCATGATTGTGAACTTGGGATTCCGGCCCGTAAACCCGACTATGTATATGTATCTGATTATCAAAGCTCTGATTCGGCAACCTTTCCACCGTTGGTGCCTGTATCACTGCACTGTGAGCGCTGTGTATTCAAATGATATTTGCCAATTTTAATCTGACAAATCTATGGCCTATAGTTTTACGCGTGCATGTACATCGGTACACGACTACACGACTACAGCGTGCATCTACATATCACGATTTTGAACCACCATGGCTTCGAAGAAAAAGGTACAAGTAATGAAAGTATGTCTTGTAGATTTGTGTTATTTTTTAAATACCAAGAATACCGCCTGTGTTCTTTTGATGTTTGAAAGTGGTAGTTTCTATTACAGAAATCAAATAAACAAATATCTGGGAAGTTTCGCGGTATACTGAACAAGCCAAGCTTTACCCTAACCTGGTTGGTGAGACAACTGTAGCTTATGAATAGAACATTTGTGCTTTATAGCTGCCATCCAAGTATTACTCCATGTCAATTGAGTAAAATTAAATGTTGTCAACAGTGGCAAACAGTGTGCTCAACGGTTGAGCAAGAAATTCTAATAAAATACTAGTACAAAAATTAGGCTTGTGGGTGAGTAAAGTGTATCGCCCGGTTGAAGTAAAAATGTCACAGCTCAAATGTTGTGGTCAAGGGGCGTATACTTTACTCAACAAACGTTGAGTCAAATATTGACTCTTTTTACTGGTAAAATGTTACTACAGGCAGAGTAAAAACTGATACTCAAACCTTTGTTGAGTCAAAGTTTACTCAACAAAAGAGCCTGATTACCTAAGGAGTAAATAAATAATCAGGTCTGAGTACAACAAAATTTTAGGTGTGAAACAACTCTTATTATGACCTGACCATCGTTGTATAAACCTTTCCCCCTATTATTGTCAAACCTTAAAACTTAAATTAAGCACCCACAGATTTACCCTAAAAAAAAACCAGTTTGCCAACTTTTGACACGAAATGGTGGCAAGATTTTACTGAAGCACAAATATTGAATTATGAATCAGATTGCGTTGACCAAAAACTATTTTTGCGATGCTTTAAAACTTAAGTGTATAAGGGGGTCCACTTGCCCCCAATTTTATGTAATTGCCTATATCAGTTGCGCATATATTGGTGGAAAAAAATCAAATCGCCCATTGCGTATTTATGTTTTCCTGTAATAAGCCGAATTTTATTAAAAAGTCCATCGGAAAGGTGATTTTTTTTTTTTAATTTTTCAGAGGAACATCTTGAGCGCTTCATAAAAATCGGGTTTTGGAAAACCACTTTTAACCGGTACAATAATCGGTACAACCGATTTTCATTTTTTCTTGTTTTGTGGGCATGTTGATGTACCCCATCGATGACCAGAGTCAGCGGGACTCGAACCCAGGACCTTAGGATCACGAGTCAGTCATTGTATCCACTGGGCCACATGTACCCTAAAATAATATCTATGAATGTGAGGGAAGTCTCTTCAATAAATTGCCGTACATTTTTGAATCTATACTGAAATAGCTATGGGGGAAAATCTCTGAGCTTGTTTTTGTCGGTGATTCTTATACATTCATTTATTATTCCAAGAAATGGTTTAATATCAAGGTGACGTTCATAGGATAGGTGTGACAAACCATTAACATGAACGTTTCTTGCGGTCATATCGTTATGTTATACTTAATCAATCTAACAAATCGGTTTCCATGCATGCATAACAATTTTCTTTTATTGATTGGTTGTTATATTGTTGATCTTAGCTAAACTCTTATGAAATTTATATCATGTTCGTATGTTGCAGTTTAAAAAATTGCAAGGTGGATGACCGCGCTTGCGATACAATAACCGACGGGCATTTGAATGGAAAGTTTAGCAATAATAATTGTAAACTTGTTTCATGTTAATCTTTACACGTTTACATAATCAAACCAACATGCAGAATTTGCCGAATACGAGATTTATCAGCCATATACACTGGTGCACTCTTGCAAATATTCTGTGAAACATTTGCGGAAGTTGGACGGCCAATAACTGGTGGGTCGCCGTTTTCCTTTTCACTCCAAACTTAAGTTATAGTAAATTCACAGCAAGTCTTGCGTTCACAATAGGGTTTCGTAAATATGCAGTGATTCTTCTAAAGAACAGGGGAGTAACTATTATTCAGCTGCCAGCAACTGTCGCTTTTAATACTTTTGCTCTTGTCAGTCTCTTTCTATGCCAATGAGCAATTGAACTGTGGTTAACTGTTTACCAAAGGTATCTCCAAACAAGGCAGTCTCTTTTTTTGCATAACGCTTACAATGTTCTAAACATTATGCTATTATGCAACAATATTTTCATATCTTGATACGGAATAATATTCAAGGATACAACATATTCACTGTTGTTATCTTTGTATACAATTTAAAGGCAGTCTCTTCTTTTGCATAACGCTTACAATGTTCTAACCATTATGCTATTATGTAACAATATTTTCATGTCTTGATACGGAATAATATTCAAGGATACAACATATTCACTGTTGTTATCTTTGTATACAATTTAAAGAATATCGGTTGAGGGTTTTGCACACCATTTTAGTCCAACTGTTTGTATAAAGGATTGTTCAATATTTTCATAAAAGAGCGATATTTTGCAAGGGCGTTTTAAATACCTCAACGTTCATTATTGAGGTCGGAAAGCATCTGGATTTTAACCCTGAAATGACTTCTAGAAGTAAAATGTAAATTATACATAGGTCAAAATACAAAGTTGTTTACATTTTGTTAAAAGCTATATCATTGTATCGTTCATTCATATTATTTTTAATCAACACTAAAAAGTGTAGATAATTTTTTTAAAAATTAAAATCATTGCTATTTTTCAATTGTGACCACTGTAGATGTCAAATCTTCGAAACCGTTACATCACAGATCGGCCAAACTACAATATTTCTAAATTCTTATTACATGAAGAATGTAATGGTGTAAGTTTCAACAAGATTTTTACGTTACATATTCACCTCCAGGGGTCATCGAGATCAATATCCAAATGCCTACCAATGTCAAAATACACTTTAAGGTATGTAAAGGGCCCATGCAAAATTTTCTTTTATTGAAAAAAAATGCACAATAGTTATTCATATAGTTATTCACGACTAGTATAAGTAAGCTTATCGCTTGTAAATTTCAATTGTAAAATTAAACTGTATTCTGGCTTACTCTTAGGGGTATAGTGGTCTCTAGTTCCGATGAAGTCAACAAGTGATGAAAATCACCAGAAGATGTCTCAGCCTTAGTCTGCGCTAGTAAAGTTTAGAACAACGATAGCTAGTTGATATGATTGATGAGCCATTATGTGTTCTACTATGTTCAGTGTGTTCTACTCTGTTTACAAACTTTTAATTTACAAAGATTTCGTTTATCAATGTGCTGTCAAAAATAAAATCGTGAATGTAATGTAAATGTACACACAATGTGTGAATCGGGTTTTTATGTCAATGAAATCTTTTGAGTGAATTTGGGCAAATCTGTTATGCAGACACATCTTGTAAATCAGTCTAGTCTTTCCGCTCCATCGTTGAACATTTTATGTGTGTCTTTTTAAAATCTTTCCCAAAAGTTTGATAAGGATGAAATATACGGTAAGGGGAATTGGTGAGGATTTCAATACTATATTAAACCCTATAGTATAGGGGTAGAGAGAGAACACATGTTAAAAATTGTAAAAATATAACTAATCTAATACGTTCTTTTGACTTGACAGATAAATGGAGGAAAGGCATTTGCTTACACTGTTAAAAATTGCCGTAAATTAAGAAAACAGATTTTCCCGTAACAAGTAAAGAAAATTGTTTGAGAAAACAATAACAATAAAAAACAAAAAAAAAACGGAAAATCTTACGGAAATATTTCAAAAATTTGCTGGCAGCAATATTTTCTGGACCTTTTTTTTTTGGTTCCGTAATTTTAAATTACGAAAATTCTGGTTAAAATACCTTTTTTCCGTAATAGGAGACAAATTTCTCGTACAAATTAAGGTCAAGTTCCGTAATTGACAGAAGGTCTGTAATTTACCCTCAAATCTGGAAATACTGCTGCCAGAATTTTCGTAAAATTACGGATTTTTTTTAACAGTGAAGGATGAAGATTTTCAGGAGGGGGGGTGGGGGGCACGCTAGGCGCAAGTGGGGGAGGTAGTGGCGGTGCCAGAGGAAGGGGGGGGGAATCCCCCCATTTTTTTTCTTTCCCCGCGAGAAGAAAAATGACGGATTTTGGAAAAATTCAACGATTTGGGGTTAAAATTCACGAATTGCCCAGAAATCAGTGATTTGAGGCCAAAATTTTTGTTCAGAAGTTTGGCGACTGGTCACTGGAGGAAGGGGGAAGTTTGAAATTTGATTTCGTTTTGGTTTAATTAAAAGTGTCAAATAAAGGGATTTAAGTTTCATTTAAAAAATCCCCCCCCCACAAAATTAATGGGGGTGGCCAGCTCCCCCCCACCTCCGTTCATAAGTTATGGGAAAAGTCCTCATTCTGATCTATAATCTCTATGTAGAGTGGGTTATTTCTTATTGCAAAGCTATACTAGATGATCTGTATTTTCACATGGATTTAGATCAGATCAATCTCTAGTTTGCTTTACAATAAATCTCATAGTCCAGAGATCTGGCTTGGAAAATTAAGTCAGGCTTGTTAAAAAACTATATTGAATGTGCTAAAAATTGTCGTGACAATAAAATCTCCGATTGTCGAGAACATAATCTGAATACGACATATGAGATGATTAAAGTACTAGGCGTCCTCGGGTTTCGCGAAACCGGGTTTGAGATCACCTGGGTTCGAGATCACCTGGGTTTCGAAATAATGGGTTTCGCGACACCTGGGTTTCCGATACCTTGCATGAATACCCAGGTTGCGGGTGACTTTGGTGGGGGCGGGGGAAAAAAAAAACTGGAATGGACCTCGATGACCTTGTCATGACCTTACAATGTTGAGCATCATAACCCGCCCAAGGTCGCCTGAATACACCAAAGTTACCCCCCCCAATTGACCTCCATTGAACTTGAATGACCCCTGATGACCTTGTTGTGATTTTTAAAGATTGCTGGCATCAAAACCAACACCACCCTCAAGTTGCATGTCCCATACACAAACATTACTCCATTGACCTTCAGGACCTGTCAAGGACCCTTAATGATCTTGTCGTGACCTTAAAATTTTCGGCATCAAACAATCGACCCACACCCATCCATGTTTAGGTTTGTCATACACAAACGTGTTACCTCAGTGACCTTGAATGGACCCTGATGACCTTGTTGTGAGCTTCAACATTTTCGGACAACATTTACGCCACCCTCCAAGTTTCATTGTCCATACACTGTTTACTCATTTGACCTTGAATGACCCTGTTTGACTTTGTCGTGACCTCCAAAAGTTTCGGCATCACCAATCGACCCCACCAAGTTTCGTCTCGGTACACCAAGTTTACCTTTGACCTTCTTGACCTTTATCTCCGTAATGCCCTTGTCATGACCTTAAAATTTTGGGCATCAAATTCGACCGTACCCTCCAAGTTTCATTGTCCATACACCAACGTTAACCCCATTTGCCCTTGACCTTGAATGAACCCCTGATGACCTTTAATCCCTAACCAATACAACCTCGGTCTTCGGACAGTCAAGAGGCACCCACCCACAAAGTTCAGGAGCGTGCAACCCTCGGTTGTCCGGGAAAACCCAGTTTTAACCTCCATTTGAAATTCGCAATGACCCCTTATGACCTGTCGGGAACCTTCAAAATTTTGGCATCAAAAAATCGACCCAGACCAAGTTTCATTCAATGTACACCAAGCTTTACCCATATTACCTTTTTTGACCTTGAATGACCTCCTGGTGACCTTTGATCTACTAAACAATACAAACTCAGGTCTTTGGAAGGCTCAAGGGGCAACCACCCACCAGGTTTCAGGAACCGTGCGCCCCGGTCTCAGAGCAAACTAGGCGCGGTCCCATTTGACCTCTTTTTTGACCTCGAATGCCCCCCGATGACCTTGATCATAACAAATACAAAACGCGGTCTTATTTTCGGTCAAATGGCACCGCCACAAGTTTTCAGGGACCGTGCGACCCTCGGGTCTCCGACAACAAAACTAGACGCGGTCAGACCACAGACAGCTAGACAGATAGACAGGACCAACGGTATTATTATAGATGTTAGCCGTAATAAAATTCAATAACACCTCTCACAAAAGAGAGGAATCATTACACTTTTCTCCCCAAAAGATAAATCGCCTTTTCATTTAAAAACTGGCGACAAATATCACTTTTAAATGTAGATTACAAAATTATTACAAAAGCTCTTTCAGCTCGACTAAAAAAAAAACATTGCAGAAATAATTCAGAGTGAACAAATTGGGGTTCATTAAGGCAGATATAGTGGTGAAAATGTGAGATCTCTTTTAGACGCAATTGAGCATACAGATAGAGAATATATTCCCAGTCATGCTTTCATGATTGACTCTGGAAAAACTTCTGATAAAATAGAACACCACTTTATAGAAATAGCTCTGATACGTTTTGGATTTGGCAGTCATTTCGGGGTGAATCAAAGTTATTTATATACAATGGAACTTAAAGCTGTGTTACAAATAATTAACATGCATCAATATTATTTTTAAATTTCTCGCGGAGTACGTCAAGGATGATGTTTATAGCCTTATATTTTTTTATTATGTGCGGAATTATTAAGTCATGCCTCGCGGTATAAAGGGAATTGCTGTACTGGGTAATAAAATACCATATAATGTAGAAGTGAGTCATATGGAGTTCATGATACCATTATACAGATGGCACAGCTCTCTCTATCTCTCTCTCTCCTTCTAGAAGTCTCTCCATGAGACGCTGATATTGTTAGATAACTTTGCAACATTTTCTGCTTGAAAGTTAATTACCAGCATGGTGTAAAGGGCTGGGAAGTATGAAAACATCAAACATCATTAATTGTCCTGACAGAAATTTAAACTGATCAAGTCATGTATCTGGAAAGACATGTTTGAGGTAACGGATATCCACTCCAGCTTGCAAAGATGAAAAAGTAAGAAGCTAACATTACTTGGAAAGATCATTTTAATAAAAGCATTCGATCTTTCAAAACTTGTTAACCCTTTTCAGCTTTCCCAAAACACCATATTTTTAGTTAAAACATATAATTTTGTATTATTTTGTCCGCAATGGGGCCCCGACAGAATAAAGAGGAAAACAAGAGTGCAGATTTTTTTGTAATGTTTTGAAGATTGCATGGGTTGAACGGTATCATGATAAAGCTAACAATGTTCGATGGAAAGTATTTCTATATTCTAACGAATTATATGGAACCTTATGTTTGTAAGTTACATTTAACTGCAAATTTCACTGTAATGAATAGACACTGTTTTTGTTAGGGATGTAGTAAAAAGTTAGTAAGAAGGCTATGATACACTTTAAAGACATAGAAAAAAGTGAAGTTGTCTTTTATCAGTCCTGTGGGTAAATTCCGATATCAAAGTTGGAAATAAACCGATTGTATGGAAGGAGTGGTAAGAAAGTGGTATTATATGCGTCAAAGATTTATGCACAAAAGATTTGAAACGATTAAATTTAAGGGAGACAAAATCCAAATATGGTATAGATTGCAAATGGTTTCCATATAAATCAATTGATATCTGCTATTCTTATGCAATGGAGAAATGCGATTAGATTAAGTGCACGTCAACATTACAAAAATTGAACAGAAATCAAGGACATTTACTTAAATTCTAGGAAAAGAAAATAGAATAAATTATTATCGTACTTTGTGTCAAAATGTAAATATCTATATAGAATGTGCGTTCCCAGTAACCTATTTGAAATAATGTTGAGTTTTTCAACATCGATAAAAAAAAACAACTCCAAACCAACTTTTAAAAACGGGGGGGGGGGGGGGGGGGGGAGGGGTCTCTCAACACAAATGACCATACGGGGAAGTGCCATAGACAAAGGTATCATTTCAGCTTTCTGGTATATCAATGACCCTTTTGCATGCCAATTTTGTAGAGAAATGGATTGTGTTTTCAAAATTTTCCCAAAAATTTGTTGAAAAATTAATCAAATTTTCTCAATCGGAAGCCAAAATTCTAAAATTGTTGGAAAATTAGATCAAATTTCATCAATCTTAAGCCAAAAATCGCATAAAGTGCTTTTAAGATGTCAAAATATTGAGGAAAAAATGTGAGGCAAATTTGTTAATTTGCCCCAAATTCGCATCTCTTATATAGCTATGGTCCTACTCCAGGAGGGCGGAGACACGTCCCTCGCGAAAGTTTCTGTAGCTATGTGCAGGTACGTTCGACCCGCTTGTTTTCTGTATATTGCAGAGACAGACTAACGGACGATGGTCCTGTTGACAAAGGTTTGGGATTGATTGGTGAGTCGATTTGGAGGAGTTATTCTTTTTGTGTAAGTATTGCTGATTATGAAGATTTATCAAAATTTGGCAGGTACTTTTTAAATAAGGTCCGAACAAATCATTCGGGGATTATGAAATTTCTTTCAAATTTCCTATTTGCTTAAAATGAGTTAATGAACCTTCTTGTTCAAGTTACTTGGTTGATCTTCAAAATAAAATCGGAGGAATAGTATAATTATTGAAGATTTTTGAAGTTCACAGTAAAATATCTTTAAAGAAAGTTATTTATGTGGTACAAGAAACAAGACATTCTGATAAAATGCCTAGATTATCTTAGGATTAAAAACGTTGGTGGCGTAAAACGTACTACCGCATTTAGCTCGCAATCCCTCCAAACCACATTAGTTAGAAAATATCGAGGAGTGTAAGGAAATAAGGAACGTTTTGGAATAAATTGTATAATAGTGCAAGTTTTGGATCCGTTGCGACATAGCAATGGGAAACTCCCCTAGAGCTTGTTTTTTTATAACTTGTTCTTAACTTTTCATTTCTACCTATTCACAACAGAAATGGTTTAAGTCAAGGGAAATTCAATGATAGCGTGCAAAGCATAACATGACGTTTCTTGAGTTCAAATCGTTATGCTATACTTTGAAATCTATTAACAAATCGGTGTGCGTGTATGGTAACATTTCTAGGAAGTTGATTTAAGTGTAGAACAAAACAATCGAGGCTGTTATATTGCTGGATTAGCTAAACTCTTATCAAATCTATATCATGTATTTGTTGAACGCAAGGTGGGTGACCGCGCGTGCCAATAGTTTCATAAGAGACGGGCATTGATAGAACAAGTTTAGCAATAATAATTGTGAACTTGTTTCAGGGTAACCTCTATGTGTTAAGCGATATGGACATGTTAAAGAATCAAACAAATGCAGAAGTGAAGTACTGGCTGAGTCATTTGAACATCTTGGCAAAAATGCCCGGGGGGGGGGGGGGGGGCGGCCACTTGTATTCAAAGGTGGATATTGATGCGTGACAGAAAACGCGTAATAAAACAGGGCGGCTGTCTTTTTTCCAACAGGCGATGTCGCGGTACATCGTGTAGGGTGTAAAAACGGCAAAATATGGAAAAAAGGGTTAGTTTTTTTCTTATCCTGAAATTGCTCATGTGCTATCATGATTAAGCCGATATCAAAATCATCCAAAAATATTGTAATCGAAACTGGGAAGTTAAAGTAAAAGCAAGGACAACAATAAAGGTATTTTTACGATTCAATGCACTGAGTACTTGTTGAGGGTATCATAAAACAGACAAAAATACTTGATTAGGGTATTTTTAGCTTTTTTTGTCGTGAAAATACGGGTTGGGTGGCATTTGAAAAGTCCATGTTCACGCATCATATCCACCGTTGACATACAAGGGCCCCCGGGCAAAAATGTACAATTGTAGTGCAGCAACCGAAATGACCAGGAACTTGAAGGATTGCCGTTTTTTTTTAACATAATGCACAGCATCCGTTACTTAGTTTCACGAGACTGTCAGTAAATATACAGCCGACTCTTCTAAGAACAGGAGAGAACTGTTATTTCTGCGGCCAAGCAATGCCGGTTTACTATTTTTGCTCTTGTTTAATCTCTTTCTATGCCAGTGAGCAATTGATGAACTATAGTTAATAGTTATGCAGATGGTGATGAAAGTATTGTGCATTTTGGGTGAAAAGTACCAAATTTGGCACAGACGTAGCTATTGATTCTGCTAAACAAATCTGGTCTAGGAGCCAAATTAATTTCATTCCAATATGGCCGCAATTTACAAAATGGCCGCCACCCTATACAAAGGCATTAATTATTGCACAATATTTGGTTGCAAAACTTTTAATATATAGGTCAGATAAGACTTGGTGTAACTTTTTCAAATCAATATTTCTGTTATTCACCAAAATGTAGTTTAATTCAAAATGCTGGTCACACATTGGGGCCTTAAATTCAAGATGGCTGCCGCTCACAGGAAAAAACTGCTTATTTTGTAGTTTTACAGTGCAAACAGGGTTTTGTTGAATTTTCGAAAAAAACTTTGGGCCCTCAAACCATATCCAAACCATACATTTATGTTGCAAAAGCAAATGTACATTGATATCAAAATGGCTGCCGTATTAAAAATGGCTGCCAAATTAAAAATGGCAAGCTACTGAACCTTATTTTAAGGTAGTATTGATTTTATAGTGTCCTGGTAAAATATAAGATTTATGCAACATTCTAAATCATTAATTGGGGTTTGGTATGGTTAAATATTACATTGTTGTCTGTATTATCACATAAACAATGTGGCTGCCATGTCAAAATGGATGACCTTAAATTTAATAACACTGCTGAATTTTTTTGTCAAGTGTACCTCACAGGTCCTATTGCCATTCTACCAGGTAATCTTTTTTATTGTGACTCCCTGGTGGTGTCACTTGTTGATTTCTAAGACTGTATCATATTCAAAATAGCTTGCTAAGTCACCTTTGTAGTATTTAATACGGAGTTATTAATTCAGTTTCCAATTTGCCAAATACCAGAAAATGGATGTGATCATGTGAGGCATTACTGTTAAAAATTACCAAAAGTATTTTTGGATTGTTTCAGTCATTCATTTAAGCATTCATTCTTCATTTTGTTATTTCTGAATAACTTGTAGAACCTCCATTCTATATTGTATGCATGCATCCCTTCATAGTTTAAGACTCTAGCGGTAGTTGTTCTGTTAGTGGATGATGGTGTAATAATCAGATACTAAAAATCTAACTATCTATCTCAATGCACACATAAAGAAGCAGGCTTCTACTCAAGGATACCAAAGGATCATGCTGCATACCGTGGACACAGACGTTATGATTTTTTTCTGTAGCCTTGTTCAGCCAGTCCAACTTTACTGAACTCTGGCTAGCATTTGGTACCGGAAGGAATCGCAGATTCACACCAGCACATACTATTGCCCAGACCCTAGGACCAGATACCTCTTTGTCTCTGCTGATGTTTCACACCTTCACCGGTTGCACAAAGGAAAGAACACCGCATTGGAAGCAAACAAAATCTTCCCTGATGTTGTAAACATTTTGCAAACCTTGCAAGAACTCTTCCATAAGAAGATACCTTGAAAGAACTAATGTCAACAATTGAAAGGTTTGTTGACCTCATGTACAACAGAACAAGATCCATTGAGTTCATTCTACCTACCTCAGATGCACTGTATCAACACTCAAACAGAGCAGCATACCAGGCAGGACATTGCTGGGGAGAAGCATTGCTGCGAGCTTCAGAGCTACCAGATCCAGCTGACTGGGGTCGGAAAATTGCAGCTTCACAGTCCTATATGGACAACCTTGCCAGAGGCATCAAAAGCATACATAACCAGGTCAAAAACTGCTGAAGTGTGGCTGTAATTGTAAATAGAAGATGTTTTGTGGGTACAATGTCTGGCTGCTTCACTGAATTCTGCAAGGTCCTTGTCTGTGCATTGTTGCTCCAACATTGGACAGACACTGAATTCTGCAAAGTCCTTGTATGTGCATTGTTGCGCCAACATTGGGCAGACCAAGAGATGTTCCATTGTCTGTGGTGCTGTTCTACAATTACAGGTAGTGTCCTGATCTGCTTCCAGGTAGCCCCACTTCTGCAAGGCAACCTTGGATTATCCGATTCTGGTTCTGAATCTGTTGAGACATCGCCATTCAGCCCACGAGGAGTCAGCTCCAGGTGAGTGATGCTCATCGGGTTTAATACCAATAGATGTTACTTGGTTGAAAGCAAGTCTTTCTTTACACAAGGCGACTCTCTTAAACTCCTTTGAGGTTGGACTTTGCTTGAGAAACTCTCTCTGAATTTAAGGCGGTTAGCAGCTGGTCTCTTTCCAGACATGTTTCACATTAGATATTTGACAGCTACACTCTTGCATGCTCGCTACACTATAACACATGTTTGGTGGAGCAATTCCTGCCTAGGATGTATAAGTTGTCCTTTGGCATTCTGTGATAAGCTGGCAGGAGGCATTTAATGCTGGATCAAGCTTCTTGGCATGGGTTGACCTTTCCCATACAGGGTTAGAATACTCTGCACATAAGTAGTACAGGACAAGTGCCGTCAATCTTAGGGCATGTGGGCGAGCACCCCATCTTGTGCCAGTGAGTTTGTTCAAGCTGTTATTGCGTGAACATACTTTACTCTTCTTTTCATGATGTGGGTCTTATAAGAGTGAGAGCGGTCCAAGGTAACTCCTAGGTAGACAGAATTATCCCAGTGCTCTAGGGGTCTTCCAGACCAGGTTAATTTAAGCTGACGCTTGGCTTCACGGTTGCGTAGATGGAAAGTACATATCTGTGTCTTTAATGGAATTTGCACACGGCGCTCTAAGCAACTGAGCTATCAAGACTGGGTTGGTAGAGGAGCGATAGATATCATCTATAGGTGTTAGGTTTGAAAGGTGTCCATTGCTTTCCTAGCGTGCTAGTAATATGGAGGTCGCCGGTTTGAATCCGGCCAGGCGCACATTTTTTTTTTTCAACGCTTGTGTGCGCTGGCTATCTCCAGGGAAAGATTAATAAATATCCATCCTTGTCTACCTGGAGAACTAAGTAGTTAAAATTTAAAAACAAATATAAATTGTATATGTAAATATACCGTTCTGATGCTATCCGCTAGAAAAGCGATGGACACCTTTCGAACCTAACACCTATAGATGATATATATCGCTCCTCTACCAACCCAGTCTTGATAGGTTAGAGCGCCGTGCTAGTAATACGGAGGTTGCCAGTTCGAATCCGGCCAGGCGCACGTTTTTTTTCAACACTTGTGTGCGCTGGCTATCTCCAGAGAAAGATTAATAAGTATCCATCCTTGTCTACCTGGAGAACTAAGTAGTTAAAATTTCAACTTGGTTGGGTGTAACATTTTTGGCTGCTGTGGAGGTTTTGTTGGATACCTTCGACTCGAAGCTTTCGGATGGTAGACCATTCTTTCTTGCTGTTATGGGTCATATCGGTGGATTAAATTAAAATGTGCCAGGTTTTGATCCTTTCCTCTGACACTTCCTCACCTTTAGCAGTTGTTTTAACTGAGAAAGGATCGGCTTCAAACATGGTGGAATACCCTTGATATCCTTTAGCACATTCCTTAGAAAGGCCTGGTATGTATTCCGTCATACAGCTTCTTGGTATGAATCTCCAGGCAGTCTTATTTGTCATATAGTTATGGAGTTTTGGAGCAACCTTCTTCACGTTCTGTAGTTAAAGTGCCGCTTAAGGGGCACTTTGCTTGGTCTTACTGACTGCAGCATGGACTTAGAGTTAGTGGAACAATCTTGCTACACAGGTTAGAGATGTTTTGCAAACAATAGCTAGATCAGGATTGTAACCTCCCTTCCAATGGGCACTATATATAAAATGATAGCAGCAGTTTAGGGTCATGAAGGTGATGTAGATGTTGACTGTATAACCATTCTTCCACAGCTTGTCCGTCTTTATTGGCTTCATTGTAGCCCCATTGGGTACTATGGCTGTTGAAATCGCCAATTAAGAAATGAGGTTTAGTGGAATTCCCGAAATTGGATTGAGGGTGCTTGAAATCTACTGATGGTGATTTGTAGACTGATATAACTATAAGAGCCGAGCTCAATGGTGAAGACTTCGATGTTGTCAGCAGATATTGAGGTTGCTTCTACAACGGGGTCTGTTTTCACACATATATCACTTCCAAACTGTCGATGTTGTCTCCCGATGGCAAGGAATATTCATGGAAAGTATTTAGTAAATACTTTGCTACACATTAAGGCTACCTAAGTACTTCTTCAGAGTCAACTAATCATTTGGGTGGTGGCAATTTGGCCATCAACAAATCACTAGGCTTAGAGCACGGGGAAATCAAGCTTTTAATTGTGTAACATCTGTCCTGTGCCCTGTGATTTTTGGACCGATTGTTGGGGCAATGAATCAAATTCTCCCACCATTGGATGTACATTTTACAGGTTGTGTATAACCACAGAGCCAACAATACCAAATCAAATAGGGTATGTTATTTTTAATGGAAAAAAACATATTCAAGTAGCACGGAGGAATCATACAGGCACGTAAGTGACACTTCTTAAAGTAGGGCCATTCGAGGTTTGCAGCCACTTGGCCCCAAATATAATGGAAAGGAGCAATTTAACAACAGACCGTAATTGGTTCCTCTTAAGTTGATGTGCATTCCTTCCTTGAGGGAGTTTTATAGCAAGATTGAGAAAACATTCCATTTATTGATAATCAAACGATAAGCTTAAGTGACACATAGCCGCCATTTTGGATTTTGCCGCCATTTTGGATTCAAGGGTCTTATTTGGTGTATCTTAAGGGATGTAAATTCTACTTAAATGAAATTGGTCTTTTTTTTTTTAATAAACAACTTAGGGAATCATAACAAGATCAAAGAAAAACATTCATTTATTGATATCAAATGATATGCTTCAAATTGGCTGCCATTTGGATTTCTGCCATTTTGGATAAATTTTGCTAATTTAAACATGAGTAAGACCCGTGGTGTTTCAATTAGGGTATTTCTGTTATCAAAATGGCACGAAACACATCAATGCGTAATGGGAGCATATAATAAAAACATAGAAAGCATGTAAAAACATGACATTTTAACAGTGGCGGCCAGTTTGGAATTTGGAGGTCAAAAAAAGAAATCCAATGGTGAATGTAATGTAACTGTAGAACAATGTGTGAATCTGTTTTCAAGTCAATTAAACATTTCGTGTACACTTGGGATAAAGCTAGAGGGTGTTTGAATCAATCCCCTGATTATCATTGCATGTGCCTTACTGTATGTATGACACGCCTGCTCAGTACTTAGGGGTAAAATGCGTTCCATAAAGTTCAAGAACCACAAGACATTTATTATAATGCAAACCATTGCCCTATAGTACTAAAGCTTGTGGGGCAAAATGAGCGTAAAAGTGTCAAGGTGTTTTATGTATTAAGAATAGGATTCTTTTATGAGATCACATGACCCTATTGAGGTGAAAATTCCAAAACTGGTGCATTGTGGGATTGATCAATACACCCTCTGGGTAAACTGCTGTTATAGGCAATGGACGAGAGGTTGCAAAAATCACAAAAGCGGCAAATGGTCCCACAACATCAAAATTTGTGAGAAATAATAAAAAAAACTCCTAGCGCATACACCTGTAAAATCTGCAATAATTGCATATGTAGAAATAATTATGATTTTTTTACCTAATTTGCATTGCAATTTGCATAAAAGGTGTTCCAGAGGTAGTTGGGCATTTTCTTCTGTTACAGTAAATGTAGGAAAGCTACGGACATGCGGTTTTTGCATAATATAGGAATTTACTCGATCAATGTAAGTAGGATTTCCAAAAGTTAGTTACTAAAGGTGGTTAAATTTGTATGTTTCAGGTTGAAAAAAATAGGTTGTAAGCAGTTTGTCGAGGTTCGGTTAATTTGCTGCTTACCCAAATCACCTTTGATTTTCGTTTTAGTTCAAACGAAAACCACGTTAATGAACAGTCTACACTGGCAAATTTGAGCACTGAAACAACACGGTTTTATTGTAATTCAACAAATTTCTACGTGTCCTTGTGTTCTCTCCATTTTGTTGTAGTGTAGTTAAAATACCAGCCAGGGCTGCTGTCTGTTCTAAGTATGACACCGTATTATTTCTGTAACGCTCTGTAAATAACAGGACAATTCACGTCATTATCAGAAAATACCCACCAAATGGTCTCATTGTGGCAAGCATGTTTCTATGATAAAGAATGTTAAATCCTCTCTATTTTTATATGTCTTTCCCAAATTTTTCACCATCGTCAAATTATGATATTAGTAAATTAGTGATGGAGTGCGGAACGTTCACAGAGAACCAAAAACTCGTTATGTTAGGATCTTTCTATTATCAATTAGTAGGACTCGTTGGTTTCAGCAACTGAACTAGATTTTTTGAAAATGAAAACTAGAATTTTGTGACCGGGGATAGTGACTCGTAGAGGCGCTGTACAATAAAAGGGACTAGCCTACTACTCAGTGAAGTATGTCTTTACTCTAAATTAAATCGCAAAAAACTAGTTCCGGTTGTCACGAGCGAGGCCAAGTCCTAGGGCATTTTAGAGCACGTTCGGGACACTATGTTTTGAGTTTCCACAGTTTCCTAGGGAACATGTTTTGGAAAATTAGGGTTCCTAGAGACACTAAGTTTGATTTTCAATGTCCTCGGGACTATCGGTACTAACCGAAAGGTCCCCAGGGGACTATAGGAATGAAGAGGAAAGAGTCTTAGGACATGAAAATAGTGGGACGCTGAAGTTTATTACATTACAAAAATCTAGAGGTCCCTCTAAATATTTGGAGGGTCCGGGGGATGTGTACCACTAATTGGGAGTCCCATTAAGCTGAATTTCACCAGTCCTAGGACTATAGTTTTAAAAATGTGGTCTATAGACACCAAGTTTTGATTCTCAGTGTGCCTAGAGGCTAGCGATAATGACACGCACGGTCACCAAAGGGATCTTACAGGTAAAAAAGGAAGGAGTTCCTAGGACATTGTTGATAAGGGGGACTATGAATGTTTTATTAACATTACACACATCGCAAGGTCCCTAAAATTTGGGGGTCGGGGACGGGTGTGTACTAATTGTGGGTGTCATGCATTCGGGTTTCAAATACACGTATCACAGAAAAACAATGAGGGTCTCTTGAAATGGGACCACACCCATTAAAAAAATACTTACAAAAGATGGATCACTCTGTAAACGGAGTAACATCTTACTCGAAATGGGAGAATAAAATAGTAAAATTTCACTCTATTTGAGTTAGTTCACTACATTTCGAGTGTAAGATTTTACTCTTTTTTACATGAGCGGATCCCCTTTTTTACGACATATGGAAGCTAATTATTAATGTTGGAGTATTCTCTTTAAGGCATTTGAATATGTTTGTGATACTCTCGGAACATTCATAAGGACAATTCGGGCATCATGGTGCGAAACTTACATCAATCTGCAGTTTTAAAGTGGGTGGAACAATTTGAGGGGGGTCCAAATAGATATTCTAGGGGAAATGTTCCACCCCATGACAATTTCAAAATTCGAAATAATATGCAGACTTCCAAGCGGTTTTTGACAAATCAGTGATGTGGGAACCATGTCTCGGTTGGGAACTATGGGCATTCTTCATCATGTATTCTTCCGCTGCGCAGTTTCGTTGGACCAACTAGAACGAAAGGGAAAAACAGGTACTAAAATGAACCCACACTACAGTCTCCTACGACGCAAAGGGATACTGACGTTTCAGTGGGGGGAAGGAAAGTCAGGGGATTCCCAAGGTCATCCGGGTTCCCCGCCTACCAGCAACACTACTCCACCAATCGATTTATTCAAGCCTTCATTTATGTAAAAAAACCTAATTGGAATTATTGGCGTATATGATTTGCCGATTTTCAGTGTCCCCCGAGGAATTCATCATTCACTTTTGGATTTTCATGATAGGAATTCCCATGCACTTTGGGGATTTCATGATGGGAATTCCAATACCCAACCTTTTAGAGCCCCGCGAACACCGACAATGGAAAAATCTGATATCTGCGAAACTTTTTTTACTGTCTCAACCCTGTGTCTTAGACACCAATTGACAATTTTTGCTCGGCATTTGCGAGGACTTATGACGACACCACCCTTCAGGGCACTTCAAGGAGCGTCCTAAATTTACTACTTATTCCAGGTTGTCGCTTGTCCACACGTTGCACGAAAAAGGAGCAGAAAAATACCAAGCTGACTGAATTACCAGTAGAGTTGCAGTGGCGCCCCATCAGATTCCCGAGATAAGCCTTGCTAAGCAGGGAAGTACCATAATCAAGTTCCCAGAGGATGAGCTCAACACAGATTGCAATGTAGGAAGGGCGCAAGCACCACGCAAAAAGCAATAATGGGTCAGAACTAGCAAAAACTTCAAGGAAAGGCAGCTTAAGGAAATAACCAATAAGAAAGCTATACCAACTGTGTACAGGCCACTCTTAAAAGTCTTCTTAGAAATCCCCGACTGCTTCTGATGAAAATTGATCCCAACTAATGATTATAATTTTCAATAACAAAATAGTTTTCCATTTCTTACCAGGACAGGAGTACAAGACGACAAAGATTCTCTAGGACATGTAGAGAAAGGACCCTGTGGGGATGATTTGACTACCACCTGAGGGGGAATTGGAAAAGGAGGTGGGGTGAAGACTCCTAAACGGCATTATTCTTATTTTTTGCAACGGGGCATATTGTCCATATTTAATTTTCCTTAATCCATAATCACACCCATTGAGGTAAATGTGGAAAATGCTAAAGGGGCGCACAGGACCTAATGTGAATGTTCATCATCAAACAAAAGGCCAAAAACGTGATTTACAACCTATTGGGACAACTAGCTATGTGAAAAATTACTTTTATTGATTACGCTCCAGAGCAGAAAGCCCACAATCACATGTAATATTATGGTAATCACCGATGAATTCTGTGTATTTGAAGGCTGCTATGTCTTGGCACTGGGCAGGTCGATCGTCAATGATAAATTAGACTTGGTAGTCATAATAGGCATTAACGTATTTTCCTTAACGGAATTGACGTTTGGAACTTGGAAAAAAATACAAAATCAATTATCCGTCATAAATTCAAATTCACTCCTGGAATCTATGTGCTGTTCAAGTACCCGTACTTGACCCTGGTATCTACGCTGGTTAATATAAAGCCATTTGGCAATATATTATGGGACATTCTGAAAATCCTCCCTGTGACTTACGTTATTGGAATAAAAGCCAATATGGAAAGAGGAAGAACTGGGGCTTTCAAACCAAAGAGGAGGAGGAAGTGATGATTTTTGCATAAAACTTACAGATCTCGTTTGCAATGAGACAGCACTGTACTGTCGGGGTGGGGGGGGGGGGGGGGAATCCACCAAGGACGGAAGTTGAAAGATTGTCTTTTTTTTTCAAAACTGGTTGAATATCAGTGATATTTTAGGACTGTGAACTTCGAGGTTTGCCTCGCAAGTTAACGAAAATCAGATGGCACTTCCAGATAGCAAACTCACTAGGATGGTTTAAGAGTGCCTTCAACACCCAATGGCAAACAGGCCACACCATCAAAACAAGGAAATTAATACGCAGTTTGCCAAAACGTGTAACCAAACGAAGAGAAAGAAAGAAAAAGCCCTGTCTAGGAGCAAGTAGTGACAAGTAGTATCATTGGGACTTCCCAATGAGATTATAATTATTATTTATTATAACATCCTCACTTTCACATTAGAAATCCACACATATGACACCGGACAGGAAGGGAGGAGGAATGAAAATGCAATGCTGGACAGGAGAGGGGAGGGTACAGAAAGCCCATCCACGATTTGAGAACCCCACTTGACTTGACTGAGCAGCAAGCGTATGAGGAAACATGGAAAAAATTTGGAAAGATGGTGCAAAGGTGTCAATGGGATCAATGGTAATTGGGAATTAAATATATCAAAAAAAAGAGTACGGGACGAAGTTTTTTTACAATTAACTGTCATTAACTGCCATGCCATAGATTTTGAAGTGGTTAAAAAAACTGGAGGGTGAAAAAGGAAAGAGGAAATGGCCAAATGACCAAACTAAGAAAATGTAACCACAAGAGAATTTGAAAAAACCAAGGTTGGATTGGTTCCAAAATGGAATTGTGAACGTCAAAAACAACATTCTCCTTTTGTCAAAACATAATATTTTAAAAATGTAGATGAGGAGCTTAAGATTTGGAAACCATAAATTATGAGTGGCATGATTCTACCCCCTTCCTTTTAAATCATTTGGGCGTGGCCACTAAAATTTCAGTCAGTACAACTGGGGATTTGGGATAACGTATAAGACATCATAATCCGTATATGATATTGTTTTTTGAAAACCATCACAACGGTACATTATAAGAAATTTTGACGATGGAAATGATCATTTGTAGTAAATTTAGGCTGATAAATTTGCGTCGTTTAATACTACATATGTTGAGATTGTGTTACTTAAAGATTGCAAAATGGGGCTGGTTGGTGTTCAAATAGTTGTCAATTTTTCTTGCTCTCAAGTTTTATGCTTGGGTTCATATGTAGAAGTATTTTTTTTTGAACACCATTTTTTAAAGATGTGCTAATTAACATGTTGGGCTCTAATAAATTAAGTCATGTTTTCAACAAAATTAAGTGTTGAGATAAACTTTAAGGTTTCTGCAATTAACTACCTCACAAACCAGTAGTTTTTAGTTTCTACGTATAACTGGCCACTTTGGCATGTTTCTATAAAAACTTTTAATGAGGAAATTTACAGAATATCCCACCCAAAGTACAAGCATTTCAACCAAAACTAAAACCAACATTTTACGTCTAAGTGCATTCAAAAATGCCCAGAAAAGAGAGGAAATGTCAATAGTCGATTACAGCTGATGATGGGGGGCATTGGGCCAATCGAGGGTAATTACTGAGCAGAAATAAAAAACTGCCCTCAAAATCTGCTGTACGATAGCAATTAATTGGATAAAAAGCATAACAGTTTTAACAATGCCAATCATGAAATTACATTCTTTCGGAAAATATAACTAAGGCATTACACACTTTTACAGGCAGTTTTCCAGATTGCCAAAGGAGGAAGAAAGCGGTTGCACCTATACAAAACCCAACCTAGTGAAGCCATTATTGCAGCCTAAGGTAGTAGTTTTACATATCCTATATGTTTTCATCTAACACGGCTGAGCAATTGTAACATTGCGAGTATAAATACACTGCAAAAAAAACCAAATTGCTAATTACATTAACACATACTGGCATTTATTAAGAGCAGAGTAAACAAGAACGGCAAGTGTATAATGGGGTTGCCTTTGATGAAAAGATTCCAGCTACCTAGATCGAAAAAAAACGTTCAGGCCCACACTCTTAAGTATATAGTTTCGACACAGGCTAAATTTTTTTTGTGGAGAAGCCAGTGGTAACAGCGGTGACTTATTTTTTGATTATTTTGATTAAACACTAAAACAATGTTAACACACTATTTATTGGCATGTTAAAGTATTCATTAATTATTGAACATGCAAAAGATGTAATGGGTATTGATGGTGTTTCATCTTCTTGATTATTACCTGTTTTTCGAATCAAACGGGCAAACTGTTTGTGACATTTTTTCAACATTTCTGTGCCGGTTTAATATATGGATTATAAAACTCTTTTTTCCATACCAATTGGTTAATCGCTGTGTTACAGAACGAATTATTTAGTGTGTATCTATAACCTGTGTTTAAACATTAACAAAAAAACATTGTCAATATATTTAATATCTTCCAATTTTCCCACAATTGTGGTTTAACAAGTCCTATGTCCATAAAAACAAAATATTTACACACCTTTGCTCTATTAAATACCAAATGTAAATATCAAAAATTTTTAAAAAACATTTAAAAAATATTTAAAAAACAATGGAAAGACAAGTAACAATAAATTTTATTGAAAAAAGGGCGAAATAACAAAATACTAATAAATAAAAAAAATAAAAAAAAGTAATAAAAATTAAAGTAAAAAAATTAAACGGCTGATTTCAAAAAATATTGCGTTTGTGTAGTACTTAAAAATAGTTCATCTAAACTAAAGGATAGTCACCTAAAAATACTAAAATTCCAAGTAGAGGATGAATAATAAGATGTTTTCGTTTTGATGCCAATAAAAATTTATGCAACCAGGTTTTTAGCTACAAAACAGTACCATAGGATTACCGTGTATAACAAAATCCGGAATTTTATTAACAAGTTTGTGATTTGTCTATATGAAGTGCTTCGATTTGAAACCCAAAAAGTTATTTTTCCCACGTGATTTTATATGAAAAACAGGGATTATGTGTATGCAAAAAAAAAATGAGTGCGCCCTTCTCGGAGAAGGAAATCTCTGAGTCGGCCTTAAGACAAGTTTAAACAAAAAAATAAAAAAAAAAACTCTAAAACCCCCACCGGGACTATTAAACGCGGTGGTATCCCGGGAACTCAGAACACTAATCACCGAATTACATACTACCATTAACATGTATTTTACCCACTTATTACTATTACATACCTTGGTCGTCTGAAGGTCTGCACCACCTTACGCCCACAGCGGAATGCTCGGAGGCGGGCCCCGTTTTAGTAACCAAGTACCTTTGAATTAAAGTACGACTAGCATGCTGTATCCCTTGGGACGCTACATCACAGGAAACCTCAGGGTCCGAGGGACTACACAGGAACAGTTTAGGGTTCCTGGGGGAGTGGACACTGCATCACAGTACTGCTGGGTCCTAGGATTGCACGGTACAGATTAGGGTCCTGGGACCGCGACATCACAGTAACCCACAGGGGTTCCTAGGACTTTTTGCGTCATCAGCACAGGAGTCCTTAGGACGTTCGGGGAGGCCGTGAATTTTGTGATAAGTGGTAAAGAATTTTGAGAGTTCCCCCAAACCGACAGAGCCGGGTCGGAACAGTAATGTTAACTTTAGTTTTCAGAAGCTCTTGTCCTAGGGAAAACACAGTTCTAAAAAACCCTGATTAAAAGGTTTTAGGAGATTGGGCGTCCTACGGGGACGCCCCAGTCTCCGAAACACTAGAGTATTAGGACTTCTGAATTGAGGACTCTTACAATTCCAACACGGAGCTGTTTCTACCAATGAAACACTAGTTTTGGTGTTCTACGGAATTTATTACGTCCAGACAGTGGTATTCTGTACTTGATCTACTAAGTTTTTTTGGGACGCCAAATTCCCCGGCCAACTGTCTTGCCCGTTGCCCGTGTATTGAAGCACGTCAGCCGTCTAAAACCACAAGAGCTCTA
Organism: Ophioderma brevispina; assembly: GCA_023653785.1. Classification (NCBI taxonomy): domain Eukaryota; kingdom Metazoa; phylum Echinodermata; class Ophiuroidea; order Amphilepidida; family Ophiodermatidae; genus Ophioderma; species Ophioderma brevispina. The sequence goes on from JAMKCH010071037.1 coordinate 43,285, forward strand.
AAAAATGTCTGAAATGGTGCGTAAAATCAGGACTAAGTTATATAGCAGTTTTACCATGGTTGCAGTAACTTGTTGTACATGTAAACATATTTAAATGTGATTAGGATTAGAGGCGCATGGACGCGTCAAGTGACGAGGATTCTGGACTTGGTCCACATTTTGCCGTGCAGTGTGTTACGTCGTGTAGGTATAGTCACCGTAGTGTATGAGTCGCAGGGGCGAGTATTTATTAAGCTTGACCCCGTACATTTGCCGTATGGAAAGCAAAAAAGATTGTAACTCATGAACATGGTGTTCTGGCCTAGTCGCATGGGTACCAGCCTTAGTAAAACGAATTCACCCAAAGACCCTAGGGTTTCTGTATTCACACTGGTGGATGTAGTGTATGGCCTTATTCATGGGCATGTCATGTATACCCGTGCTTTACTGTCTCCAGTTGTTTCTATTTTCCCGGGTTGTGCAAACAGGCATGTAGCCAGACTTAGTAGACTGGTGGCCGGGATCATCCGGGGGATCATCATGCACCGTCAATGGACCTCAAGTTCCGATCATTAATTGCCAGGCTAGTATTAACATCACATAAACATTGGTGAATGGTCACAATTATAGCAACCAGGAAGAAAAAACTGCCCAATATCATAAATTTACCCCACCTTGAGATAGGCCAATCAAAATAGGAATGAATTGCTCCTTAAAACCAACACTAATTGCCAAAAACAAACAGAAATTAATTCCAAAACAGCCCTTGTATTGAGAATTTACTTAAAAAAAACAACATATCAAAAAGTCTACTAAAATCCAAAAAGGAGTGGACATTATATTTTTAAGGGGGTGGTAAGGTTTATAAAGGGGTCAAAATATGAAAAAGTATCAAAAAAAACGCGTCGAACAAACTATGCCAACGTGTTCGTTACATTTCCAGGATGAAAAAAAAAGGTATAGTTTTGCCCTATCTTGCAGGGGTAGTCGATAGGAGGAGTCCAAATAGGTTCCCAAGGTCCGCAATGGGGGTACATTTTTCAGATCTAATCGTCGTTAAAAAAAAATGGTGTCAAAATAAATGTTTTGTTTAATTGTACAAGAAACCGAAATATTAACTGGTGCACCATCATAATATTCGTTGCATTTAAATTGGAAAAAACACGCAAAATATAACTGGGTGGTAGGGTCTATGGGAGGTCCACTAGTCATAGCTCTGTAATTCGTATGTATAAGAAAGTTCAAACAAAGAATCTATTAACATTTACTTATTCTAGTGGGACTGGGACAAAATTTAACAGTTTCAACACTGTCGAATCAAAATTTCGGACCATTATATGAATTTACACCCCGGATGACCCTTGACCTGTTATGAGGCATTTATTGTCTAAAACTATTAAAACGCGTTAATTTTAATAGGGCAAAACTAACCTTTTTTTTAAAACCTGAGGAGTATTAGCCCAATTTAAATTGGTGTTGCATCCATTAAAAGTACAATTCGACAATTCTAAATTTTAACCCTGTACCAAAACTTTTGCCCCCTTATTTCTAACCGGTCCACTAGTGATTTTTGGTAGTAGACTTGTAATAATTATTTTGAGGACTATGTCAGAGTATATTAACACCAAAATTGTTTTTCTGTTTTGCCCCAATTTGTGTGGTGGTTTCAAATCATACAATTATTGGACTAAGATGATAGGTGCGGCAAAAACTAGTTAACAACACATCCCTACCAAATATCCTACTAAATTGCCAGACATTCAGTGAAGTAGTTAGGAAAACTGCCCTTATTAAACAAAAGTGTAAAAACTCGACATCCTTTTTACAGTTATTAATACTAGTAGAAGCCCCTCTAATACTAGTAGGAAAATTTGTAGGAAACTCCAACGAATTTCCTTCTTAACCATGAGCTAGTTCAGCAAACTTGTTCAGCTGATTATCAAGTTAGAAAATTAGTACGGCTGAAGAACTATTATTAGTAGTAAAAAATCGACTCAAATTGTACTAGTTTCAAATTAGTAGCAGCGAGTTTTGGTTTTCAGTGGTTCTTCAATATTTTTAAATTAATCTTGCATCCACGCAATCCTGAATTAAAAACATAATAAAAAAGAAATTATAAAATAGAAACGGTAATTACGGGTTTCCAAAGGAGACACCCGATATGAAAATTACACTTGGAAAAAGGAATGTATGACAAAAATAAATTATTCAGATACATGAAACCAAAACGCGCTGGGCGTAAAATTTGAAATAGACCAATTGATGTCGATTTTTACTAACTAATAATTAGTTCTTCAGGCCTTACTAATTTATCTATGGTAGTGTAGCTGAACAAGTTTGCTGAACTATCTCATGGTTAATAAGGAATTCGTTAGGCGGTTCCTACAAATTGTCCTAATAGTATTAGAGGGGCTTCTACTAGTTTAAAACTAGTAAAAATGATGTCGATTTTATACTTTGTAATAGAGGCCAGTTTCAACTACTTTCACTGAATAGTAGGGCAATTCAGTGGGATATTTGGTAGGGATGCTGTACTAGTGCCAACTTGTCTGGAAGGTGGGTAAATTTTATGATATTGGCAGTTTACCTGGTTGCTATAAGTGAATTAAACATGTATTGTGAGGTTATAGAGAGCATGGCAATTATGGATTCTGGAACTGAGTCAACATTGACGTGCAGTATGATGATTACCCGGATGAGCCGTGACACCAGGTCTACTAAGTCTGGCTACGAGCCCTGTTCACCAACTACCGGCTGATAGAAAAACAACTGGGGAGACAGTTATAGCAAGGGGTATACATGACATGCCCATCATGAATAGGCCTATACACTACACCCACAGTGTGGGAATAACGACCCGTAGGGCTTTGGTGGCATGGTTAATAAGGCTGGTACCCATGCAGAACAGGCCTATACCAGCATGTCCATGAGTTAAAATCTTTTGCTTTTCATACGGCATGTACGGTAAGCTTAATACTACTCATGCCTGCGAATCATACACTACTGGGACTATACACTACACATGAAGCTACACTGCACGGCAAGTGTGACTCAAGTTCAAGAATCCATCGTCACTGACGCGTCGTGCTCTCTAATCACATTGAAACGTTAAATGTACAACAATTACCTGCAACCATGTAAACTGCTAATATAATTCGTATTATATATACGCACCTTAAGACATTTTTTAAGAGCTCTGTTGAGACGGCGAAGTGCGTCAAGACACGGGCACGGGCAGACAGTGGCGGGGAATGTTGGCGTCAAAAAAACTAGTAGATCAAGTAACAGAATACCACTGGTCTGACGTAATAATTCGTGAGACCAAAAATAGTTGGTTCAATTGGTAGTAGAAACGTCCGGAACTATTTGGCGATTAAATTAGGAAGATCACTTCAACTGAGTAGAGGCTCGTTTCTACTAGTCTTTTAATTGTACAGCGCCTTCATACGAGTCAATATAGCCGGTCACCCAAAATTCTCGTTCAGTTCAAAAAATATAGTTCAGTTGACGCGGAACTAACGAGTATACTAATTGATATTATAAAGATCCTACTAACGAGTTTTTGCGTTATTGTGTGTAATTTCAGCATTAAAAAACCCAGGGCTCTATCTCTAAATTTCTACAGACATTATTTAATGAATTCTACAGTTTAGATTAAAAAAATTGAAATCAAACGCCATTGAAATATAATGTAATAGATTAAACACTTTAATCTATTTTCCTCAGAAATTTAGAGATTATAAAGGAGGTATCGCGGTATGTTTGATACCTCTTTGTTTGTCTGATATAATAAGAGGCAAGACCATGTTAGAAAAGAAATTCTATATGGAGCTTATGATTGTTCGACAGTAAGTTGATTGCTATAATTTTTGTACGGAGCCAGACAAGACAAGGCAAATCCGGCTCGCCCTTTCTACCAAGTCAATAAACAATGGAGAAGATGACAACGAAAAGAAATCAATAGACTGTGTTTTGAAACAAATACGATCAAATAAAAATTGGTTGATGGATAATGGTGATAAACTTTCCTTTTTCAGAAGATTTTACTTTAAAGGTCTGTACTTTTAAAAGACAGCTGACAAAAACATATTATGAGGCCTCACTTTTGGTGAGCGAATTAGGGTCGCCCCCCCAGATTTTGAAATTGTTCCAAAATTATACTTCTATAGCGCTTTGCCTACATTGTACAGCGCTCCTAAATCTCATGATTATGAGATTATGATTATTCCAGACGACTGTTAATCCCTTTAACACAGAATGGAATCACATACGCGAGTTCTTTGGTCCTTTCATAATTTATATTTTGAGCTATGTGTTATGCAGCTATTTGCAGAGTAAAAGAAAACTTTTTCTTTTCGGTGAAAAAAGCGGAAAAACAGAAAGAAGGTGCAATGATAAACACAAGTTTCTCAATTTTGAGATTTTGTTTCAAAAACTTTGATTCTCAGCCGAGAAATACTGCTTTAAGATTGAAAAAAAATAAAAATGCCGGGCTAT
>JAMKCH010071046.1:0-60021 GCA_023653785.1 Ophioderma brevispina
ATTTTGTAAAAAACTTAGACAAATAGACACATATCTTAGGGTCCTTATATCATATATGAATTGTAGTTCTTTAAATAATGAGTATTAAAAATACAATATTAAACTTTCAAATCTGTACCTCATAAGAGAAATAGGAAAATACGTCGTGGTAGGCCTATGGATACATTCAAGTAGTTAAGGCCTTTCACTGTAACGAAGGCTACACGGCATTTTTTGCGTAGTTGTCATTTATCTTGATATCATAGTCATCGACGGTAATCTCTGTAAATCGGCCTTTATCCTATTTCCTGATTTAATCTAATGGGTTACACAATTTATCACTTTCTGAGCAGAAGGAATACAGAGAAAATGCCCGCCACCATATCGGTGTTTGGTTGAACATATACAGGTGTACATTTAATATTCAACGTTTCAACTTAAAATTATGAAAAAATATGCGTTTACGTTAACCTCACCAAAACTGTTGAGTTGAGTCAACCGACTTAAGGTGATGAAATTATCACACTTGAAGAGGAAATATAAGCAAAATGACCCAATGCTTCTCCTACTTGCTTTGATGATCCTGATAAAATATCAATCAGACATAGGAAAATAATCTTAATATTGTGGACATCCCAATATGTTCACCATTCAAATGTTGAATGGAATCCTTTGATCCATGCAAAACATTAATAACAGCCCATGTAACCCTTACGTTTTATTTCACGTTATATTTCCTGTCTCATTTTGACGAAAAAACGATTAAAGTTGCACAATTATTAAAATGTTCGGTTCAATTTTTTTTCAGACATATATTCTTAAATGACTTAAATCCATTAGTCTAATTTGGTGTACTGTACAGTATGTGGTCAAATACGTTAGTAACGGTCTCCACTGAGATTATGTTAAGCATCTTACAAGTTCATTCAATTTCAATAGCATACATTTTTGATTTAAAAATTCAACGTCATTGTTGTTAAGTTCTTGCAATTTTTCCTTGACAATGAATTCAATGAAAACATTTTTCATTTGATGGGTCGTTAAAAAGGCCATATTGTTACCCAAAATACCGCAGAAGTAGGCTTAAACACTTAAAGCGGCACTGGCACATTTTCACAAACATATGAAATTTCTTAAATTTGGCTAAAGATAGTCTAGGCCATTGGAAGAACAGAGATATATTTGACACATAAAAAATAACATCCCAAAAACAGATCGGGACATTGATATGCGATAAAGATTCCAGGTAATTTGTAGGCTAACTTGAGTTTTCCATAACTTTAATCAACAATGTGTCATTATTACATGGATATTTTGACTCGTACTCACTGATACTAAAACACAAAGGTTATAGGACCGGTCACACAGTGTGCATAGCGTGGGAACATGCCAGGGGGGCCTACGGCGTGCCGTGTGTTTTGTGTTAAACGCTATATCTTTCGTCCGTTGTCTGATGGAATTTCGCGTCGCCGGCGACGATAAATTCCAAAATCGTTCCGTTTACCCATAAGGAAGCTGATTGTCTTAATCATTTCGGGTGAGGGCTTTGGTTAAAAAGCTTAACCATGCAAAAATGTCGATTTTCAAAAATCTGAGGGCGCACTATTTTTCAAATGTGCCAGTGTCTCTTAAGTGGACAGGGGTGGGGTCCTAGGAGACCAGAAAACTACATTTTTGCCAGGAGTACGACTAACGATATACTTTGTCCACTCATATTTTTTGTTTTATCATAACTTTCTTGAGACCCAATCTTTTCATGAGGAAAATACTAAAATCTATCGCCCCGTTAATTAGATAATTAGATGGGGCATTTTAAAAGGGGAATGTAGTGAAGGAGGACTGTGCGCGCTTCCGGATAAAAATTGTATTTGTGCACACCAATTACTGTAGGCATTGAAAATCCATAAAATTGATGGAAGCACTTGCCAAACCCCCCCCCCCCCCCCCCTTAATGGCAAGCCAGCTTGGGTTTCAAGGTCGCAGTGTCAACATTTGTAATTATATAACTTCCTATATAGATCCCTGTCATCATCTGATTGTGTTTAAAGTGGAGGCATAAATTCCACTAGCTTCGAGATTAAACCAAAAATGAACTATTGCACGGGAAGAGCGGGCAAGGTAATGAAACTATGCCCGGAAACCCTCTTCCCAGCTTAAACCGAAAACTAATCATCCGTATTATGAGTTTACCTATTGAAGCTGGTGAAGAGGATCGCATTTTGCATTTTGACGGATATGCCGAACTGACAGACGGAGTAAACAAAAATGTAGTGTCAAGTCTGATGCAGGCTTGGTCAGGAAATGGCTGAATCGCGGGACCTGTATTCATGCTATGGCTTGTAGATGAAGATTATGAAAGGAATCAGAGATGCAGCTCATTGGGCTAAAACCAAACGGCAGGTAAAATACACCGGAGAGATCGAGATTATAATTTGACACCGACAACGACCATCTGCCAATGTCTGCAGGACGTGTAACAGTTGCTAATCGGAGTTGTACGCATCTTGCCGACAAAAAAGTGGCAAAAGAAGTCGATTACGGCGATCCTTTTTGGACTCCAACATCACTCTCAACACAAGAAAGGTTGATTGCTAATTCTCAAGTTTTGGACCCTAAGTTAAAATTGTCATGCATGCAATGCCGTGGCCTACACATAAAATAGGCCTGTGGTAGTTATCCGGGCTTACAGAATGTCCTTTTAACCAATCAGTTGACAAGAATCTATATATGCGGTATATATAAAACAAATATTGACTGTTTTTATTAGGAGCATGGTTGAAACTATAGGCCAAGGTGTGATTCGAAAAACCATACATTCGGCCCCTCGGTGATCTCGAAACCATACTATGGCCCCTCGGTTTACGCCTCGGGGCATATTATGGTTTCAAGATCAACTTGGGGCCTTAGTTTCAACCATGCCCTCATAGCAGTCAATATTTGTATAATCGTTCCGATTGGTTGAAAAGTACACCATTGTTGGTTTGTCTGGTTACACGGGGATTCCCAAAAGGTATGGTTTACACTATGATATGGACTTGTAGTTTCGGAGTTATATGGACGGTAAAAAAAACTGTGAATAGTGAAAAAAAAGTTAATTTGGTGTTGTAATGGGTCCAAAAGTTGCTTTGATTCAGGTAATATGCATGGTATGTGGTGCAAATTAAAGGAAATAACAATAAGGAAGAGCGTTGCTATCTGTTTTATGCTAGTTTTCACGTTATCCAACAATACACACATAAAAAAAAAGGAGTCAAGGTGACTCATTTTAAGGGTTGGAGTATAAGAGTACGATAGAGAGTCACAATGCCGCAAAAAAAAAAGAGTCCTTTCGACTCTCTTTAGTTTCTCCAGCTACGTAAGTATGTGAAACACGTGTCAATCATCTATATAACAAGAGTCCAGATAACTTCTTTGGGGGTAAGGCATCTGTTGTAAAGGAGTCAAAATAATGTTGTACCAGTGGTGTCACTCCAAGGTACAAAAGGGGGGCTACGACTCTCTTCACGTTCAAAGATTATGGAGTAAGGGATTATGGTGTCAGACTTTCTACTGAGAGGAGTCAAAAGGACTCATCTACATGTAAAAGGTATCTGAGAAATAATAGGGTATGGTTTCCCATCTAAAAAGAGTCTGAGAAGTCTTTATCTAGACTCTGAGGGCAATGCAGCTTTGATGGGTCAAATATTTTTTTATCTAGGGGTGATCAATTCAAATACGAAGCGGAGCCTACCTGACTCACTTGTGATGATCGTGAGTAAATATTGGGTCAGACTTTCTTACCGAGAAGAGTCAGTCATGTAACTACTAGTGACGCCATTAAATCTAAAAGTTTTTCGAGACGAATAAGGTCATGGTTTCTGTCTAAAAAAGAGCCATATAAGAACCATAGAGAGGCAACAAATGCGGCTTTTTTATGCTAACAAAGAGTGGTCTATTCAAAGAAGTAAAAGAGAATATTACCTAAATCAATTAACGTTTCAAAGCTATACGTGAGTCTAGGACTATTATGGTTGTCAGACTTTCTATACTGAAAAAAATATTCATGGTAACTCACATGTACGCATGTATTACAGTCTTGCATTAAATCGAAGTTCCAACAGGTGACGCCATACATCCAAAGATATAACTGAGTAATATAGAAGTGTCATGGCTTCTGTCTAAAGAGTCATGGAAACTTCTTTATAGGCCTATCACTGAAAGCCAAACTGGAGTCATTGACTCCAGTGTAGGTAATCCAGTTGGAGTAAATCCAATGAAACTCCCAATGAAACTCTCCACTGGGTCAGTTGACTCTAAAGAAGAGTCATTTAGGCAGTAATGAAAGAGTCGCTTGACTCCTTATGAGGAAGTTATAAGTTTTGCGGTCATACTGTCATTGGAGGAAGTAATCCACGCACCTCTCATGAGGAGTCGCTCTGTCGGGACTCATGAAGGAGTTGCACGACTCCATAAGTAGAGTTAATTTTGACATTAGAGTCATTGGTGGCTGGATCTATTGTAAGACCGGCACCCAGACTCCAATTGGCTTTCAGTGGGGGGGCAATGTGGATCTATGTAATGATTCAACGTTTCAACAAGTTTCGTTTTCAAAGATAGGAGGCCGGCAGTACTGGTGATGTGAGTTTTGAAGATCATGAAAGAGTGTGAAAAGAGATGATGGGTCCGGGTGGGAGAAGGTGTACCCCTTGGAAAAAAAGTGGCACTTTTGGATCCTAAAACCCCCCACCCCTTACAAAAAAATAAATAAGGACCTAAGGCCTAATAATTTAAAAAACAAGTCAGTGGATTTTTTGTTGTGGTTTTGTTTGTTTTGTTTTGCTCAAGTTCGTTTTGTCTTGTTTGTTTGTTCGTGTTTTTGCTAACTGTTGCCCCGGCTACGGCTCGGAGAGCCCGGTCGGAGAGTCCTTGACTCCTTGCAGGAATCAACTTTCATGCTCCCTGCAACTCTTTGACGATTTTGGAGGACTGTACCGCGGGGGGTGTACCGTCTTAAAGGAGTCCAGCTGAGCAGGGATCAGCTGCTGACTCTCTAAAGGTGTCGAAGCGTATTACGCCAATGCGCATTGGACACTAATGGACAATGTAAAGGAGGATTAGGTAAGAATACTGAATTATTTCTTTGTTGTTTGATCGGCCGTTGGATACAACCTTGGCTCTGATTATAGAGCCACACTCAACATGCTCCAATATCATTGGAATTTCTGACGCTTTTGCTGGTGAAAAAAGTTCGGGGGAAAATATGTGTACTACTCACTTCAACACGGTGTCAGTCCGGGAACTTACATTACACTTTAAAATTTGCAGCCTGCAAATGTGTCAGCCCTGGCAATGTGCAAACCACTGGCAAATTTAGGCACATAAGTGGCCAAATAGGCCCAATGTCTTCCGAGTTAGTAAATTAAAAGTCCACTTAATGTGACCAAGGTATTTCCCACCCGTCATGCCCGTCGGTGGCAAGGGGGGGGGGGTTCAATTGACCCCCTAAGAAAACCACTTTCACGACCCAATTTTGTGATGAATACACAATTTTAAGCAACAATTTAACAGAAAAATCGGGGACAAAACCGGAGTTAAAAAAAAAAACATAAAATTTAAAAAATATACCGTTTCAAAAATGGTGGCCAAATAACCGATTTTTTTCATTTCGCGTCATTTGGATTTCGACAAAATTGAACAAAAAAAACCACTTTCCCAAAGGAAATTTTTCCAATTAAAGGGGATCTTAAAGGTGGGTGACCGCCGATCGTGGTCCAATTTTTCATATGCGTTTTTTTCCTCACATGGAAGCATATCACCAAAAAAACATTTGATTACAAATTTGAGTTAAATAGGTCCAGCCGTTTGGCAGTAGAAGCAAAAAGGTGTACTAAATGGGCCCATAGGACGGATGTGTTAATTATTGTGTGGTCGACCACATTGGAGATGTTTTGTGTTCAGAACATCAAAACGGAGGAAACATTTCCTGTGCCTTATATTTCACTTGGGCAATGAGAAAAAATAATTAACTTTTTCTGATACCAAAATCTCAATTTTAATGGAGTAAAGTGGGGGGGGGACGAGGTTTGTGGAATAGGGGTCACCCCTTAATAGGAGATCATTGAATACCATTAACATTGCTGCATAAAATAAAATTGGAAATTGTAGTCTGGTGTGATTTTAGGGGAAAATATTTTTTCCTGGAATCCACCCCAAATGCTAATTTATGCTAATTAGCGAGGGGAAAACGATGGGCCGATTTGAAAATTTGTGTAATTTTTTATTTTTTTGGTTCAAAAAAAGAGATTTCCATGGGGTGGTGAACCACTTATTAAACAAGTGCACCAGTCAAAAACATTGGCGTGATGTAGTAAAATATGCAAAAACCGTGGTAGTGGCCCCATGGAAACCCTCCTGGTCACTTTAAGTGTTAAAATGTGGGGCCCTCACACAGAAGTGGTGTCTCTACCGTGTATAACAAAAAAAATCTAAATTCCTTTAGGACTCAAAAATTTCACTCATAGTGTGAAATTGTGACAGACTGATGATTTGGCACTTTCAAGTATAGTTGGCAAATCTGGCACCTTCAAACTACTTGTGGCACGCGTGCACCCTCCCAAAAAAATGCACCTTCTGTCACTACAGGAGACAAGATGTGGTTCATTATAAATGTCGGCCTGTTTCCATAGGTAGATGCACTTTGTCACCGGGGGTCGTTTTTCAAACACGTATCAACGTTCAGTTTTTGTCTTCCCTGTGAGTGTAAGAGTATAGAATTTTAATAAAAATAGGTTCTGGAGCTTAACCTTTTCTCCTTTATGCTATTTTTTATCACAAGTTTGAAAATTGAGCAATTTTGGTTAAAAAATACAATAATTTTAATGAAAATTTAATTTTCACCTACCAAAAGAAATTAGACGTGTCCTAATCATTTATTTCACATACATTTTTTGGCAGCTCTGCTGTAAATATAACATTTAAGCCTTAAATTTTGGTCCTTTTATAACACTTTGACCTCTATTTTGGACCAAAAAGGTTGCCATAAAAAGTTTTTTTTAAAAGAACAAACACTAGTAGAGTAGAGAGTTTTCAATATATTCAATTACTCCTAGTTTTTATAATATGTGGGGTGAAATGCCAGCATATCACTCAATGAAATGGCAGATAATAAAATTTGTGGGTTTGCTGACGGGACATGTGACCGGAATTTGAACCTAAAATCTTTTTTTTTTTTTTTTTTTTTTAATTTTTTACGTTTTTTAAATTTATAGAAAGTTTAAATAAATATGGTAATAAAAATGCTTTTATCAACCCTATTGCCTTTCCAATGTTCAAAGGCTGTGGGTTTTGTCCCGGTTGCTTGTTTACTGCTTGTGCTGCGTGACAATGTCAAATGTGAACGGAAGTCCATTGTGAAAACGGCCTAAAACTGTCAAACTTCAAATTAACTTTTTCATTCACAAGCCCAATTCAACAACTTTAAACAACATACTATAAAGTTGCAGACCTATTATTTTAGCAGATATTACAACTAAAGTGCAGGACGTGACAAACCTACGTCATGTCCAGCCATGTGAACGGAAAACTTCTCATCTGGAAAGCAAAGACACATTAGAATTGTGTCAAAACTATTTAATCAGTTTGATAGTATTGTGAAAGTAAACGCATTGCAAATAATTCTCATAAAGATGGAATCTATTTTATACACAGAGCAGACCTTCTGCCAGAAATGCTGGACTTGACAAAATTGTGAACGGAAAAATGTGAACAAGAATTTAATTAAGTGTAACTAAGTAATTTTATAACCAGACCTCTAATTTTTTGTATCAAATAATCTTGAAGGGTCATTAATGTAATTACAAAATTAAACACCACAAATGTAATCTTGGTGGTTTTCTGGGTATGAATGAATCTGTATGCAATGTTAACGGAAAATGTCACGTCCCGGCCACAACTTTTGACAGGTTCAAAGTCCCCTTTACAGGCTTTTACTACTTGTTTTAATGTTTGAAAAGCTTCACTAATATCTCAACAAAATAAAACATGCAACCTGATGGGCTCAACAGGGTTATAATGGCAGCTGAAAACAAAAATACATGTTTTCAGGTTGACAGCTGAATGACAAGATTTTGACCATTGGGACCCGAGTGTCACGTGAAATACAAAGCGAAGGAACTTGGTTAAGATAGTGGAGGTAGGCCATGTAGGGACATAAGTGCAAATAGCCACAATGATCTTCCAGGCCTCTCTATTTTTACACAGGGTGGTCCCAAACTGAAAAGTGCTAAGTTGCATCTACCTATGAAACAGGCCGTACACTTTTAGCCCACAATTTAAAGGGGAAAAATCACACTTTAGAATGTGACACAGGCATGACAGGGAATAGGGATGAATTTACTTTGGACCAAGTGGAATGACCAAATTTACCAGTCCGTCAAGTAACACATCACTGCACATCAGAGTAGGCCCTATAAACACCAAAAATGGCTAGTTAACTTGCTTGGGACAATTAAGGTACCATACTGATATGTGTCGAATTGTACTTGTGTTATCATCTTTCTTAGAAATAAATGATCATGATACTTATGACAGCACTGATTCCTAGGCCAGAGTATTAAAAATAAACAATGGCAAGGTGGAAATTTCTGGGAAACAAGCTGAAAATGTCAGACTTGGTGCAGAAATGTGTCATGAATATATTACGAAAAGTCCCCAAAAATCCTCTTTGTGCATTTTCAGAATAAGGGGCCAAAGTTGGTACAGGGGTAAAATACGAAATATTTCAATTGTCCTTAAATGTGTTCCAACATTTTTGTCATGTCCCAAGGATTAAAAAAAAGGAAGTTTGCCCTATCTATGGATTGTAGTTAATAACTATATGGGTAAAAAAAAGGCTAAAGGTAATCCTGGGGGTAATTTTAGATGGTCGGATTCTTCTGAAAGACTGTGGTCAATTCTTCATATAGTTGTACCATGAACACCAAATGAATATTTAAAAGGTGATGGGCATTACTTGCAAAATAGACAGGGCCAAGTGTATGGGGTTCTGGGGGTTATACAGGATCCTATGGGGGTCAATGCTTTTGCTCTTATATGGTCAATATTGAATCCTGTAGGTAATTGATGATGAACTTTTCTGTTTTACTATGACCTTACGAGCAATTGAATTGGTTTCAATGAAATTGGATCATTTTGAAAATATTACCCCCAGGATGACCTGAATGATTTAGGTCTGTAGTACTTAAATACAGGTTGTAGATAGGGCAAACTAGACCTTTATTGATCCTTGGGACATAAAAATGTTGGAACACAATTTAAGGGACAATTCTAATATTTTGTAATTTTACCACGGACAAACTTTGACCCCTTATTTCTGAAAAAGCAAAAAGAGGATTTTAGGGGACTTTTAGTATGTTATTCTAGACACATTTATGCACCAATACATGACATGTTTCAGCATTGTTCCCAAAAGTTTCCACGTTTAAAACATTAAAATTTTGGCCTATTTACATTGGGACTGCTTTGGGACCTATGTGGTGAAATATCATAAAAACCATGTGTATGTCAAACCCAAAATAATGTTTAAGTTTTATGATTTGTGAAAATCACACAGTTGAACTTGAGCACCATAATTATGAAAAAATAAAAATAAATAAAAAAATTGGGGCTATTATAAATAACAGGGGGGCCTATAGACATTTAAACAAGTTAGATTCGTGCCGTGAAAGAGAAACTCCGGTGAAACAATTGAGAGATTCTACCAATAGAGTTGATTTAATCCAATGATCAAATTGGAAAGATGTAAAACACAAAAAGAGGAGAATCCATAGTTCTTGCCAATTTTTCCCCAAAAAATATTTGCACCTGACAGGGTGACAAACATCAAACCCTAAAGTATGGTGAGCCCATGGACACAGCAAACAATTGATTTTAAACATTTAAAGTTTAGACTATAAAAATTAAATTCACAAAGCAAGTAAATACTATTTGCTTGCTTAGGTCTATATAAGTAGGCCCACGTCAGTATTTTACACTATACAGTACTGGGAAAAAAGATGTAAACATGAAGAAAAAAAATTAAAAAAAACAATGCATTTCTGACACATTTTCATTTTCTTAAAATCATGAATGTAAAAAATAGAATAAGAATGATTCAGTGTTAGGAAATGACAACCCAAGTGGTTCTAAAAAAAAAAAAAATAAATAGTTGTTTTTTTGTTTGATTTAAGTTTTGACCCAAAAAATACAGCGAAGTTGTACGTACCACCACCCAAAATGGGCGTAAACATAGTTACGAGGTATGTGCAGACACTGTGGAGGGGTGGATGTTGGGTCAATTGGGTGTTTTCTAACGTGAAAAACCAACCAAGCATAAGTCTCGTCTGGAATATCTGTTTAGAGCAGTGTTTTGTTTTGTTCACGGAAAGCGAAGGTAAGCTTTAATAATCATGATACGAGTGATCGGTTCACATAGATCGAAGATAAAGGGAATTTTTGCCGATACCGCCAGAACAGATAAGCTTATATCGGGCTGATTGGGAACTGCCGATCTTATCGTTGACACTAAATATTCTACCATTTCTTTGTGGTATGAATTTTTTTAAAAATGTAATCCTTAATTGTTCAAGAGATGCCCCCTCTCTTTGATTTCGCAGGGAGGCTCCCTGAATATTCATGCATTTTTGTACATTGGACAAACAAAATGACAACCTTCTTTTATGCAAAAAGAATTTTTACCTGTTACCTCTAACCCGTCACAATGAAACCAAATTCAACTTCACAGACTGGGGAAGTGGGGGGTTGCTCAATCGCAGCAACGTTCAAATGGTCAGGGAATTGCTGGCCCGGCCAGCAAATCCCCATAGGCCCCCTTTTAATGGCTTTCTGGGTCCATTGGTACTCTTTTCCACTGTTTGTTGTGGTGCCATGTATATAATTCGGGAAACTCGTGATTGCTGAGTGAATCCCCCACTTTCATTTTTTATGTTTCAGGTGCACTGCTGGCCCAACGCCTAAATGCTAAATTTAAGAATTCAAGAAAAAGGATGACAGCATTGTACCATTTGTGATAGAAAAGAAAAGAAAGAAAGTACAAATCTACCTACCAGTCCACCAGAATTTGTGGGGTGTTAAGAACTTTAGTCCCAGAAGAAGGGAAGCAGATGATGATGAATCCATTGAGTCATACATCAATTCATGCAAGAACAGTCACAATTGAAAAGGCCGCAGGAAGAAGATATTATTCAAGAAAGAATGTGAGTGGACATTCCTGAGAGGAAGAAATGCATTACCAAGATCTACTTCCCGCATAGCTGATAGAAAAGTATTACCCCCTTCTTTTGATGAAGAACAGGTATGTTATTTATATGTTACTAGCGAGCTTTGGATATGCACCCTCTCCCGGATGAATTCTAGATGGTTTAAATGACAATTTGTGATTCATGTGTGGCATGCGGTCAAATGTCATCCGCCAGCGCCCTATTTTACAACGTGCACAGGGCCTGACAACCGTTGTGCTGAGGACGCAATGTTTGATGCGTCATCCGGTCTATAATCATTGTTGTGGAAATCGAAAGCTCCCTATTGTCATTTTATCCTCGTACTGTTAAAGTTATGCAAATCATGTTCAAATATGGCAACTCACAGAGCAAAGCATTTAGGGTTTTCAAACAATGCATTAATGCAATATATTATTATTGGTTTTTTTTAGCGAATTAGAGAATTAGTTCATTTCAGGTTTAATTCTCCCCATTTCTTGGTGCCCCTCCAAGTGACTTCAATGCATGGGCTACTAAGCATATTGCAAATCTTGGGAGTAAGTCAACTCTCTAAAGCCTTTCCTTGCAAAAAATGCTTGGGGAGTCAATGGTCTTGCAAATCTGAGAATTGACCATAACACCTCTGGCCCTAGTAATAGTTACAACCGTCTAACTGGATTTGTCTTATAGGTTGGGGTCTTTGTGAAAAGTAATAATGAAATATTTTAATTCATTACATTTTGTGTATTATGAGCAGGTAGTCATAGCCGGGTTTGGTTCTGGGTATAAACCCTCATTACTCTTATATTGACATCTGGTATTTATGGTGTTTGCTTGGGGGCTTACAAACCAGTATTTATAAAATTGCCATAGTGCAGATTAGTAATTTTGACTGTTGCCAGGTCATGGGTCAACCGGCTCACACTCTCTTTGTTATGAGGCCATTGATCCACAATGAGCAAACAAAAATCTATGGTACATCATAATTCAGAACAGGTGAATGAACGAAGATGTGACCAGTAAAACCAATAATACCCACATGCACTTTGCCAAATGACAAATGCATTCAATCAGGATCCTTTCAAGCATTCGAAATCTGGACATAAAAGCCTTTCCTTTCATTTAAGCAGCCATGTTCAATGGGAATAATTTCAGTACTTTTGTACAGTAATTGAATTTTCAGAGACCCCATTCCCGCTTCACCTCATGTTTCTGGTGTCATATGACCTTGCATTGATTCCAAATTAGGAGAAAGGTGTTTTTGCAGGGAAAATATAAAACGTGCCAGAATTAGTAATTTGTTGAAGGACATATTTGATTAAATTTTGCGTTAATTTTGCACCCTATGTAACATTAAAATGTAGGACCCTGCAGTGACGTCATTTAATGATTAGTGGCTATACTAAGTACGGAATGTTAAACTTTGCACTTTGACTTTATTTATTTATTTCTCGTTTGATCAGATCATCCAGGAGATGAACCGGCTGACTTGAAACTGATACTTGAGACACATTCACCAAAACTTGTAATATACGCAAGAAAATCATAAACCTCAAGCCTCATTAAAAGAGAGGGAGCAGTAAAAGATCTAAGAAACAATTATCCCCCCCCGCGCCCCTTATGACCCAGAAGGGGCTGACAAATTTGTAGTACACTTTTGTAATAAGAATTTTTGATTTTCTTGTTTCAATCAAGATTATGCTCTTGTTTTTGGTTTGTCATGCATTTATTTGTATCAACGCGGGTACAAATTTCATTGGGACACAATAATCCAAATCTGTCTGTTAATGTTTCGGTAAACTTTTTGAAATTACTCTACTTTTGACAAATATTTATTAGTTTGCTATTCTAAGATAAGAAAACCCTAACCCAGAGTCATTTTGGGCATTTGGGAGTGCAAGTTCACCCCTCACATCCGCTATGTGACAGTCGATTCATTTTGTCAGACATCGTTCAACTTTTATCACTGAATTGGAACATAAAACTCAATTTTGGATGTTTGAGATTCCTACATGGTGTTATTAGGCTTGCCTATTTGGTACTGATAAAACAAAGAGTATGGATTTGTGTGGTTTATTAGTAATATGTGACAAGAAGCTTAGTCTTTGTGTATTCCAGCGGTTTGAACCCATACAAATTGTCTCTTTTATTTTTAGAACATTTTAAGGCCGTGGCTACACATTTTGACACTGATCTCGTAGGACATGCAAGAGCTATTACCCCTGAACAACTATAAAATCCATTGTGGGAACCTTGCATATAGGCCCACAAAGATAAGATTTGTGTTTAGTGCCCTCTATATGCTACAATTCTCCATAGAACCTGTTAAAACTATATTTGAGAAAAACATATTTGCCTGACAGTGAAATTCCGTAAAATTTGCACAGATTTCGTATAGAAATAAATATCAAATAGTTTGTTAAAACTGTGTCGCCATGATATTTGTTGTTTTATTCTGGCTTTTGTCCAATAATGAGACTTTCAAACAGCTGTGATTTATGACTGATTGTCTTTGTGATTCTCCCTGCTTTCTCTCTTCACAGATGTAACCAAAAGTGTTGCTCTACTCCTCATTCCGCTCTTTCTGATGACAAACCAGATCTGTTCTACAGAACCATTTTTACATCTGGCGGTGCAAAGCCTGTGCTCAATTCATCATAACGGCAAGGTGAGTACATCTTGGATGCTGACAAGGTGTATACAATAAAGGTGGAACAGGTAACTGTTTGCCATACAAAGGTCGCTTTCTAAAGCATTCTCTGTTACTGTCTGCATACTATGTTTTTAATCTGGAATATGCAAAAGGAACAAGCATTAGTTTGCACTTTTTTTACAAAAGATCCTGCTTGATAGTGATGATGTAACAGTGGGTAAAAAAAACAGACACACTCTGTTTAATTTCATCCAATATAACAAGTTAGGCCTGTAGTAGTATCCATGGTAGTACTTCAACTCTTCATGCACAGGATATTACTACCTAGTAATGACAGACTTGTGCAAAAGACCAACACATAACACCACCACCGTTAAAAAAATGGGTGATGGAATGTTGTATCCTTTAGAATGCATCCCTAACCCAGCTCTAGGTAAATTGTATTAAGAAAGTGTTTTTAAGAAATTTTGTGACTTGTATTCAGTAAACAAGTCATTTTGTTCCACATGTAAGTCGTCATGCATGATTTTGTTTAACTTTTGTCCTCGACACATTATTTAGATTTTACGGAGCGGCTTCAAAACTCGACCAAAGGTACCGGGGTGGGTTCTATTCTAAAAAATAGCATCCGGTTCAGCCGCAGCGAACTGCCGGTCAGCTGCCAGTTGAGTTTGAAGTCGCCCCTAATTCATTGAAACGTGCAAGTGGCACGTGTTTATTGAATGCAATCTGATAATATTGATTACAGTTTGATTAGTTTCAAACTTGACAAACTGTCATTTTGCCTGTTTCACTATAATATTTCTGTCCATTTAGAAATGAACCTAATTGCATGCACTGCTTGATTTGTTATCATCTCACAGCTAGATTCTTAGCTGTGATTCAGCACTGACTACTGTTAAATACGATACTATATATATAGTGTATGGCTGTGCCTTTCTCGTGAGTAGCGCACCTTTAGCTGTTTCTCTATGTAGTCCTACTGTACTTATCCCTTGTAACAGCAAAGTTCCTCTTAATAAGGAAACGGCACTGCTACAACTGTATGGTATCAGGTAAATAACAGTTTAGATTAGAAAATTTACCCGAATTTGATTTATGTCATTGTATGAGCAGGGGCCCTGTGTAAGCTAGCATTAACAGGTTGAAGCTGTCCGTTGCAAGGAGGAGACTGGCAATCACAACATATGTAAGAAAAGTACTTATCAATCCCAAATATTCCAGTTATATAGAAAACACATAACAGTTACTAGTTACATCAAATTTGTTTATATTTAACACTTGGAGATTTGGCCTCGTCATTTTTTTAACATAAAGATTAAAATACACAATGTTGTTTTACTGGTGCTTCTTGAAATAACATAGCAATGTAAGTGAAGTGAGCTTTTGACACACTACTAGTACCCATTACTTTACAGTTAGTATTGCAATGGCAACAAATGAGCTGACAGTATTGATTCTTTTTTCCGACTGCAATATATTCAACTGTTGACCACAAACTTACCATAAGTTAATAATGAGGGAGTATGACTTAGAATGCATTAAAGTTTTCATTTTGATAATAACACTGGGCACATGCAAAAAACTTTGATTTTGAATGATCCTGATTTTGAAATACTAAAAAAATCCCATTCTTTAAACCTTTTTGGCTTGCCATACATCTTTGTATCTAGGTGGAATGTAGATAGTAGGGATTGAGCAGTGAAATTTGATGTTTTGGGGCTTTTAACGTGGTACTGATAGGTTGAATGGATGCTGCATTAATCCTAAAGTTTATGGTTTTAAGGCTACCATATAAGTTTGTATTGGAGTAACCTGCCGACCCTAAATTTACCCCACCCTATACTTTTTTTCCTGCTCACCCTAAAAATGGGCCCATCTTGATGTTTTTTTTACTTGGGCTCAATTGTTCAAAATACTCCACGACCCTATTTTTTTTAAGCTTATTTAACCGATACACCCTTTTGGGGTCTATACTTTAAGATGGTCTGAGCGAGGGATAATATAATTGTTTAAAAGGATTGAAAGTTGGATGTTTAAATAATCAATTTAGGCTCATTTGTGCTGTAAATGAAGACCCACTATATTCAAGTGATTTGGTTTAATTTTTTTAGATCTTTTGGATCACGTAGATTGTAGACAATGTTGTTTATAAAGCTAATAAACACCCCCAAAAAAGTAACTTCCCTTAACCGTTTGCCTGTAACTGTCAAACGATATTTTGTATCATAACTGTAATAACATAATTTGACAGCCATCATTTATTTATGCACAGTTTGACACCTCATGTACAGGATTACAGTTCTTTGGGGTATGTTGGTGAAGTTGGTGCACGTGAACAGATCCTACCCAAGATTCATGCAGTGAATGTAATTCTTCTTCAAACTGTTTAAAGAAAGCAATCTGTTTCATCCTCCCGTATTTCAATCATTTGTTATGTCAATACAGAGCACAAATCAGTATGTTTTATGGATTCAATCAATCAAAGATTACAATGAAGTTTAAAATTTCAGTTAATCGACAAGGCGTGTTCTTGACGATACCACAGATGCAAAAGGGCCAAATTTAAGGGATCAACCATCGATCTCATGCTTATTATCAAAACAGATTTCCTTCTGTAGACATTTTGAGGAGTGAAGTTAATTCACTGCAACTTTTGAATCGTGGGGTAGATTCGTTCAAGTGAAACAACTCAAAAAACTACAGACCGATTCTTGCGAGGGTGGTGTCAAAATGTGCATACAATAAATACGTTCAAATTTTGTATTATTTTGATGATGCAAATATCATTTGATTAGTGACAGGCAAAAAGTTAAGGGGGAAGTACTTTTTTGGGGGCGTTTACAAATAACATCTGGTAGCCTGATTAAGAAGTATTATGTAAACAACCTTGATTTTCATTTTATAAACGTTAGTATGACAAATGATGAATAATAACGTTCATCGACATTATAGTAGTATAAAGTCATTGTAATTGACATAACAAGGTTCTTTACAGCTAGAAAATAAGCGGAGCCGGGACCCAATTACCCAGTGGTCTCTATTTTGGCTCCTGAGTCAACCAAAAATCTGGGACCATGCAGGCTCTACTTTATTACAAGAAATGGAGCATGGTAAAAAAGGATGTTTTGCATTTAGCATGTAAAATAAGCAGATCTTGGATGTTTTGCACCCTGAATTTCTCTGGAAAACTGCTCATGGTCATACAGAAATTAAAACGACTGTTAAAACCAGTAGCTCCTGCACAGATTCCCTAGTATAGCCTGTTTGGTACAGAAGAGATTAATTGATACTGTGGCACTTGAAATATGGAGTGGTGATCTGTTGTAGTGTTGGAAATAAGCTCAAGCCTTGAATTCAAAGAAGTTTAAAAAAGTGCATTGCGCCAAACTGCCAAAAAATTTTTCAGACTTCACATTGTTATTTGTAGGATTGCAGTGGATAAATGTAGCAGCAGGGGGACATGTTGTTTTTAGGCCCGGCAATGACTTTCAAAACTAAGAAGGGAATCAGAAAAGTACAGAATACTGTCTAGAAGATTGACACTTGTATTTTAATGTTGTTGTTGTTATACATAAAGTTGTTTTATATTTTGTTATATATTTATTAAACTTTTTGAGTTATGTATATACTATTACAATTTCACTTGTTGTATTCATTTGTTCATTTGATCACCAACAGAACTTATCTGGAGATTGTTTACTGATCCCATATGCAACATAGGTATTACCGTTGGCTGCAAATCACAGGCTGTGGAGTGCAAATGATACCTTACAAGCTCCTGGTTTATATGCAGGGCAAAGAGCAGACTGACAATGCAGATGACAACGAATGAAAACATGGACGATAGCTTAAAAACACAATGTCCAGCTACAGTATGCTGACAACCCTTGAAGTCGATGCTCATGTATGCTGGACTCTTTCGATATACTCACTTGAGGTGTCCATTTTGCCTGCATCTTGGACTCATTTCCAGTCAGTTTAACTATTGTAAGGTATATAGGTACTCCCTTGGGGTTTGTGCCATTTAACTTTCAAGATGGACTCCTAAAGGAATGTTGGGAGTAGGTTGTGACTATGTGAAGGTGTCAATTAAGTTGTCTCCAGAGTCCAGTGTTACCCTAGGCTTTTACTACATAGAGTCATAATTGACTTATATGAGTCCAATAATGGAGTCAGATAAGGTGTCATTAAACTCTTCTTCAAGGGTCCAGCATTTGTGTCAGACATGCCTCCATACAGAGTCCAGTGTGTATTTGAATCCATAAAGAGTCACCATGTTTGAGCATTATTAAGGTGTCACGTTACCTTCTTCAGGGGTACAGAGTTTGTCCTGGAGAGACTCTCTGAAAAGAGTACCACATACTGGACTCCATTAAAGAGTCACTAAGTGTGAGTGTTATAAGGTGTCAGGTAAACTCTTCTTTAGGGGTACAGAATTTGTCCTGGAGACGGACTCTGTAAAGGAGTCCCAGATACTGGACTCTTGTGGAGGTCAGGTAGGTGGACTCTTTAATTAGTGTCAGGTTGATCCAATTTAAGAGTCGTCTCCAGGACAACCGGACTTGTAACAAGGGTTCATTGGGACACTTATTTTTTCTGTGTGAATACAAGACAATTCACAAGTGCATTGATTCGCATTGACTCAGTGCATGTGACCTCCGCTGGTTTTTGCCCCTTAAAATGGCCGCAGGGGTTGGATCAATCGCCGACTATCAATTCGTGCGAGCCCGGCTATCCATGTGTAGAGTAGAGGTCAGTGGAAAAGGACAACCCGTATTGCACTATGACCCATGCTAGGTGTAATTGGTCTATTGAACTTTCCAAAGAAAGGCCTAAAAATCAAAAATACCTACAACAAAAAACTGGAAACATGACCTCAGTGGACCTTGGTGACCTGTGGTCCTTATGCCCCTTTAAACATTAAACATAGACCCCTAGCGGAAACCCCATATTTGCACCTTCACACCCCCACACAGTCTGGTTTAAATCGGACTTACACTTTTCGAAGGAGACGCCAACAACGAAAACCTAACCGAACTTAACCAAACTGGAACTGGAACACGACTCAGTTTGACCCTTTGACCTTGGGTCATGACCTTTGACATCATCCACATATGAAGGACCCACTATTGCCAGGAGACGCACAAACTGGAACACCTCCACAACACCCATACCCATAATACTGACAAGGTGCGCACCCTCGGATCCCCCTCTCTTTTCAAGCTGTATAAAATACAGATTTCGAGTAATATTCAATAAAATAATGCAGCATAAATCGTTGCCCCAAGGGTATTAAATCATAGCTCCCATGGGTCGCGTGAAAGTGTTAAGGTCTTCATGAAGTCTGTCATCAATTTAGATGCATCCATTCTTGTTTATATACCAGGGGTGTGATCAGGGGCCGCCCCCCTATTTTTTTGCAAATCAGGTCATAGGGCACCGGCGCGACCTGTTGTAAATTGGGAACCCCCACCCCCCCATTTTCAAATTTCGATCCGCGTGGGAAAAAAATTTGGGTCTATATACCCGGGGACGGAGCGAGCCGAAAAAATGTGAGCCATTTTACTCTAAAATAGCTATTATAAAATGATTTTAAATGCTTATATCAAAAATGACCCCATCCCCCTGTTCATCCATCTCAGGCCATTTGCAGACATCCTTGTTTCAATGGATCCAGGGACAAGTTTTCAATATGAATTTATCTAGATTTGGAAATCAAACTTTTCCATTGTATGATTTTTTTTAACCCTATGCCTACTCTTATATGCGATATAGAACCATTAAAAAGCACACCCCCCCGCCCTCGTTTTATCCCCCTCGTTAATTTGCAGCACCCGATTCATGCCGCTAACATTTCCTCCACCACTCTTTTTGACATTTGCCCTAATAAAGCGTTATAATGCAATTGTTTTTTTTTTATCCGTCATATGACTTCTAAAAATACAGCAAGTAAACTTGCGTCATCTCCCCTGGCAAGGATGGCATTCTGGAACATGACCTCAGATGACCTTTGACCTAGTCCATACATTGACATCATCTACACCTGACGGAACCCCTATCACCTACCCCAGACTGGTTTAAATCGGACCTAAACTTTTCGAAGGAGATGCGAAAAACGAAAACCTACCAAAACCCACCAAACTGTCACACACAACCATTTTTTGCATTTTTTTACATGAATTGTTGCCATTTTGGATCATTAAGTTTGACTTGAGGATGAGGACGGAACCTCTTGAGGATAAGATTTAGTATTTATAATTATTTTGATAGAATTCAGCATTCTTTTAACCAACTTACTCAAGAAAATCAATATTTATCATGACGCGGCCATATTGGATCTGCTGAAGGGCTCCTTGCCTAAAATCATTGATAACCGTCATGAGCCCATACCAAAAAGGGCGCTTTTGTCCACCCGGTGAACATAATCCTGATAATTGATCCTAAGCCACCACACTAAATCAGATAATACAAGGGAAAATGAAATACGCAAAACTGGCCAGTGATACTTAAATGTCCGCCTTCAACAATACTGCAATCTGTGCCCACAGATTGCATCTGAGGCCACTGTGCGAACAGATTGCCAATCTTTTCCCATATGCAATCTGTTCCCACAGATTGGCATCTGTGGCCCACAGAATTGCAATCTTGGCCCACAATGTATCTGTGGGAACAGATTGCAAACTGTGTGAACAGATTACGTAATCTTGGGGAACAGATTGCAATCTGTGGCCACAGATTGCAATCTGTTCGTACAGTTTGCAATTTGTTCCCACAGAGCACGTAATTTGTGGCCACAGATTGCATCTGTGGCCACAGATTGCAATCTGTGGGAACAGATACGTAATCTGTGGGAACAATTGCCAAAAAATCTGTGGGAACAGATTACGTAATCTGTGGGAACATATTGCCAATCTGTGGGGAAAGATTGCAATCTGTGGCCAACGATTCGCATCTGGGGAAACAGATTACGTAATGTGGGGAAACAGATTGCAATCTGTGGGAAACAGGTAAGTTAATCTGTGGAACAGATTGCAACTCTGTGGGAACCCAGATTACGTAATCTGTGGGAACAGATTGGCCATCTGTGGACAATTCCGTAATCTGTTTTCCCCAGATTGCCAACTTGCTAACAGATTGAATCGTGGGGGAACCGATTGCAATCTGTTGGGAGCAGATTGGCAATCTGTGGAACAATTGCATCTGTGGGAACGATTGGTCAATCTGTGGAACAGATTACGTAATCTGGTAACAGATTGCAATCTGTGGGAAAAGATTACGTAATCCGTGAACAGATTGGCAACTGAGTCCCAGATTGTATCTGAGGCCACAATTGCAATCTGTGGGAACAGATTACGAATTGTGGGAACCAGATTCATCGGTGGGAACACATTCCGTAATCTGTTCCCACAGTTGCAATCTGTTCGCACCGATTGCAATCGTGGGCAGATTTGCAATCGTGGGAGCAGATTGCAATCCGTGGGAAAAGATTGCAATCTGGGAACAGATGCATTCTGTGGGAACAGATTACGTAATCTGTGGGAACAGATTGCAATACTGTGGGAACAGAGTACTAATCTGTGGGACAGATGCAATCTGTTGCCACATATATACGTAATCTGTTTGCACAGATTGCAAACTGTCTAACAGATTGCAATCGGTGGGAACAAATTGCAATCTGTGGGACAGATTACGTAATTTTGTGGGAACAGATTGCATCTGTGGGACCGATTGCAATCTGTGGGAACAGAATTCAATCTGTGGGAACCGAGTGCAAAACTGGGGGAACAGATTGGCAAACTGTGGGAACAGATTCCGTAATCGGGGGTAACAGATTGCAATCTGTTGGGAACAGATTGCAAACGTTGGGAACAGATTATCCCAAACAGATATTTTAACTATGGTCCCCTATGGGGCCTCTACAATACACACCCAACACTGAGCACTCCAAAATAATATTAGGACGTAGATATTTTTCCGAAAAGAAAACATTTAATGAATGACCTCAGACGTTATCCTATTATGCTTCAAAAAGAAATAGACTCCACACTGCCCACACCAACATTTATTCGCAATTTTGAGGGCAGTTATTTCTATAGCGGATCGCTAATGCGACCCACAAACTGTAAAGAAACGTTAGCGAGCCGCCGTTTTTTTATCTGACATTTTCGCTGGGGTATGAGAAATAATGAATCGTTCTCCTGATACATTCATACTAAATGCCCCCCAATTTTGATGGGGTAATTGAGGGGATGAGGATGTCAATCCGGGTCACCCACCTTTAGAGTAACTTGCCTATTATTAGTTTATTTTATTTTTTTGTTTTTCTTTCTTTTTATAACCCTGTTTTGTTTTTAATCTATCCCGTATCACAGCACTTTAACACTGGCCCTATAGATACAGGAGGAACGCCAAATACGCATATAGCCGTTAAAAGGTCAATTTTTAAGGGTTCGAACTTTGGTGAGCGGCATGAGCACTCGTGGGTACGAGGAACGATATTTTTTCGCGCGGTTTTCATTAGCAATTTTAATTGATTAATTATTAACACAGGAGAGGACCTATCCCACCGACTGCAGAATAAGTCTTAAATATGTATATTTTATTTATAAATATACAAATTTTCAATCGGCTTTCTACAGAGTCAATATAAGGCAAATTTAGTCATGACCATGCTGTCGAATTTTTCAAGTACCTGCGAATGTGCATATTATCAAAATGAATGACTCATTTTAGCATGATGAAATAAAACTATTGGTATATTTCATCTTCTGATAGGATTTATCGATGGCAATTACCGCACTTGTTAGAAAATTTAGTTTGAAAACACGTTGTCAAAATGACAGTTGACAGATAGATCAACTATAGATCAATTCTATACCTATAGATTTGATCTATCGCCTACTACACATAGCACTTTGTTAGCTCAGTTAGCAAGCGCGCTATTTTACCCGGAGTTTACGGGTTCGAGTCCGGACAGGGGCATACTTTCTTTTTCAACACGTCTGTACGCAGGCCAGCTCCAGTAAAAGATTAAGTTATACTCTTATTACTATATCAATTTATTATTTTTCCTGATCTCATTTGCCATGTTTGCGTGGGGGCTTGAGGAGTAGGTGGATTTTGCGTGGGGCCTTTTCCCTTTCCAAAGCAGGTTACGCCACTGTAGACTGAGCACCTTACCGGTTATTCTTTCATGTAACATCTGCACGATATAATCAATATGCACATGTATAGAGTTGAATGGTGTGTAGGCTTAATTGATTTCTTTCATCAAGTCTTACACCAATTTACCATCAACTGCCGTAGCCTCATTCAGTCATCATTGCTTTTTTCTTATCTTTTCATAAGGGGACAAGATAGCTCAATCAGGTAAGCCCTCGACTCCAGTGTATGCTCATCCATGCGTATAGGCGTGCGTTCGAGCCCTGTGAGATTCAGCTGTCTTGTAATTTCCCTGGACAAGAAATTAACCGCTTGGTTGTCTCGATTTACCCATGCGATATTTGGGAAGCTGGTCCCGGCTGTGATGGTTATCTCGATGTATGTTTGCTGTATAAGGAAAGCGCTGATCCCGATATGCTGCATCCCTTGAAATGATGCTTATGGTATGGTTGGGTCAACAGTGATCACCGACCATTTGTGAAAGCGCCTTAGAGGCCAATAGCATAAGGCGCTATTATATAAATGTCTGCGATTATTCTTATCTTTTAGCGTGCATTTCTTTCTGTAAAACCATACAGTTCCCCAATAAAATTACTAACAACTTAACAACCTATTTTTTCCTCTGAAAGTTTCTAAGAGACACAAATAAAAGCTCGGTTTTCTTCTAGTGTCAAAGACAACATTTCTTGACGAGGTTCGTATCTACTTGAGTCATGCTTGCGTGTAATTGCACGCATGCAAAAACCTTTCAGATCGAAAACAACAACATGCGAATGGGCCGTATTAGCATGCCCTAATTTCACGTTTGTTAGAACCAAAATAAGTACAACAAAATCTAACTCTGTAGCCCATGTGTGTTTCGTTTGATGGTAAATTTTCATGGGCCTAAAATGGAGTTTTTGTAGTTCGTGACTTTGACTTTCGCCCATTTGGTAAGTATATTCGGCGTGTTTTGTGTAGCTTTAATTTTCTCGCACGAAATGCACATAATTTCTACCACTTAGGTACTGGAAATCAAAAAGTCTAGTATCTTATATGCATGGTAAGTTACATAATTGAACCTAAAAATGTCAATTTCATTCGATTTTAAATTTTTCTTAGAGTACTCGCACTCGCAAATCTGAGCGCTTGAATTTTAAAATTGTGTGACGTCATATCGGGGGTCACGGTCCTGTAAAAATACCGGAAGTAAGTAATTGCCCACTGGCGTTCCTACGTATAGTAAAACATGGTAAAGGGTTAATTTATACAAGCGGATGGGAAGTGGGTCCGATATGCGTTAATGAAACGCTTTCAGTAATTGAGGTCAAAGTGTTTGTATGATTAGGTACAGATAATATAGCTATTATTTAACTATTAGTAAACGTTTGGTCGCCGAATGGTATTTACTCTTTGATAGTATTACATAAACTTAAGGGCGCGTCTGTTTAGTATAATCAGGGTGCATTCCAACTATGTGTTCCATATTTGTAAAAGCAACTGAAAATGATACCCAAAGCTGCTTAAAAACAAAACCCTCTTTAGCAGTGCGGGGCCCACAATTCTTTTTCGGGGGTGGGGGCAAACCGGCGGGGTGGGTAGCAAAGTGCATGTGTGTCAAACAATGACTCAAGCCGTGGTCGAATTAAAAAAGTGTAAAGATGTTGGGTTGATTCCCCAATTAATGGCAGATCAATTCGACCATCACCACGCTCTTCGGATGTTTCTACAATTGCAACTCAGAAGTCTCTTTTATCGGAATGGTCTTCTTTATAGGGCGATTGCACGGCAGGTAAATAGGTTAATTTGACCAGACCTGCCTCCAGAACAAACCAAGCATGAGAGATACAAAGGAATCACCTGTAGAAATAGCTGAAAAATGTTCAGGGGAACCAGGTGCAATGTAGTGTATTTCTTAGCATGCTTGGATTGATCTGGAGGGACAAACAAAATCCATTAATATAATTTGCCTTCGTGAAAGGGACCCATTACAGGGTCGCCGATGTGAAACACAGGAAAGTTGCACCTGCACTTACTTTGGCTTCACAAAGTTTAAAGGCATTTGTATAACAATAGAATATCTGTGTGGAATAGTGCCACATCCAGCAGCTGCATGCCTGTTTAAGCCCATATTACTAGGCACTCAGACCCCGCTATTCCTGTGTAAAGATCAGTGGTTCTTCTGAGTTAAGAGAATCTTGGAGTGTCAAATTGTGAGAACACGGAATTTGAATGAATACGGAATAAATCGCTATCTCATCTTAGGTGCGCTGTTCGCGCAGTTCACGATCCATAGAAAAACGTGTTCCCACAATTTTGCAGTCATCTGTGTGTGGTAACGAAAAAACGGGCAACACTAGCCCAGGCCTCCATTTTTGTGAATAAAATTAGCATCTAATGTTATGTTCTTTACCACGACTCCATACCAGTATACATTTTCAAAACCATGATCCGTATTTATTATTTATTGCCACTTTAGTTCAAGCAAAGGGATATTTGTACACGAGGACAGTACTGTATAATGAGTAGTGTTTGTGGTAGAGAGGCTGTTCATTATTGATAAAAAGGCGGGACAGTTTATAGATTTATAATACCAAGGAGGTGACAACGTGTGTGCGTGTGGCGATACAGCAGTGTAACACCAATCCAACAAACATGTTTAGCTTAGTAATTGGATATAAATAGAAATTATAACTCCACCTGTGGTTAAACCGAAGGTTCTCAGATTATCATTGTGGAGGAATCTTTGTTACATTTTATTCACCATTAGTTTTTCTTTTCATTCGAAAGCTGCACTATTAATAACTTTGCAGCTGCTATTGGATTCGACCTTTGTTTCAATTTACAAAAATTATTTTCCTTTTACCTTCATCGGGATATGAGGAGATTTAGGATTAACAGTTAACGACATATTCGGACATACAACATGCTAAAACACATACTCTCGGGACCCATATTTTTTGGGCTTCAACGTATTTTAACGCTACGATATATTTGGTTAATTTGTATATTGTATTTGAGGCAAAAAATTAATATCCATTGGCGTCGTTTTTGCCGGTTAATTAGCACGGGCCCCTAGTCATGCACTAACGGAAGTACCCATGACACAATAATGATAAGAAATTTATACTATAGATTACGTGATTACATTTTTTCATGAAATCCATCCACCCTAGTGACACTAAAAAAATATCAAAAACCATTCTTGGAAGCATAGTACGGGTCAGGTGCCATGATACTTGAATTCATCGATAGCGGGAAGCGGTTCACTGTAGAAACGATGGTTAATTACAGAAGTAGTAAACTATAAAAAAATATAAAATGCGGATACATACAAAGAACAGCGAGGTGGTTTATTATCATCTCCTCTCATCAGGGAATTTTGACGGTTCAACAAACGAAAAGAAACCGTTCTGTTGTCAAGAAAAGCATATTAGTGCCCATTATTGCAGAATAGTCAGAATAGGGGGCAGTAAACTGACCAATCAGAAGGCTGCATATTTTGGGTACTAATGGGCAGTAGAAGTAATAGAAATGTTCTTAGATGGCACAACTCCCACTCCAATCGAATTTGACGGCGTATGCGCTAACTCCGTGACGGTGCTTGCTACCTTACATTTGTTCCGCCAACAAAATGACGGAACATGCGGAAAGGACTTGTAATAACAATATACGGAAGATTGTAGAATGTTTTTTTTTTTTAACGTTTTTGCGCACCAGAGGAAAGTTCAACTGGTATGGTAACCCCTCCCCTTTGGTAAAGCGAGAGTTATTGTCACTAAGTCCCCCTAAATGTGACTTGTTTGTGTTTTTGCTTTTGTAATCAAATGTAAAACTGCGGAACTTTTTTTACGATGCACAGATCGTATAGGTTTCAATTAGTACAAGTAATATAGTCAAAACACAAAAATGAAAATGTGAATAAAACGACCGCCCTTTTATCGATCTTGATCACTGGAGTAGCAATGTTTGTCCCAGCGAATACGTATTCGTTTTATCTGGGTGCTTTGAGATATTTGGATACGCAAAGCTTTCGAACACGAATTCGATTGTTTGTGAAACCGTTAAACAACATGTTATACATATGGGTGTTATTCGACACAAGCGTGAGATTATTTGGCAGTGTTATATTGTAAATTTGTTACGATTTCTTGTGGACACCAAGATCAGTAATAAATGAGCCTTAATTGTGCACAAATGGTATGAATTTTATATGATAACACGGATTTATTATAATCATATTTTTATCAAATCGATTAATTCAAGAACTTGAAATGTCTACAACGAATTACAATGGCATTGACAATCAAATCGGGAAAGGGGGAAGTCCTTGAAGGGAATGGCCCGATTTGAGTATGTAAAGTTTCCATCTTGATAGAAGGGCCTTCTCATCCCATAGGCCCACCTGTAATGCTTCGTACCAAATTAAATCCGTAAAAAATGCGATTTTATAAGCCCCATCAGAGTACTCTGTAAAACTATAGTATTCGTCTACCATAGTGGGGCACATTTTTTTCTCATAACTTCTAAAGCAAACATCCTTTAGCATTTCACAAGGTAAATGAGAAAAATAGCCTCTTCAGATTCATAATTTTACCCACTTACGGTTAAAATCTGGGGCTCTGCGGACGAGGTTATTAACATGATTAGCGATCGGAACATGGCCCTTTAAAGAGTATAATCTTACATGTTCTCTCTGACGTGGTGATGTCCAGAATTAAAAGAAGTGTTGCAGTTCAACGCTGATATGTTCTCATATTGAAGACTCCAAAATGACAGCATGCACTGATAAATCCACGATATATAAACCGCAAGCATTATCTTTTGTTCTACGTATCGGATTTGAATAAAATCAATAGCAAATTAAAACTTGTTTTATTGGCTTCAAAGGGATACCAAAACAAAGATCCGTACTTTTCTTTTTATCAAAATGCCTTTGTCCCGAGTGTTCGAAGTTTTTGGGACAGCCTGTATAGGTCCCTTGAAGACACAAAAAAATTCAGCAGCACTAACAAATCATATAATACCACGAAAGTGTTCATCTGTCACAAATGTCCAGTTTTAGGACAATTAAACTGGAATCCTTTTTCATTCCAAAAACTGAAGCTCCTTTGGAGGTCTTTGGCTTGAAAGATGACAGTTTAGCTTTCTCTTTAAGCCCCTGTGGTATCTATAATATTAATTGATCCTGGTATACTGAAACCATCTATCATCATTTTAAACTTTTTTTAAGTTGCAATATTTCCTTATCTAATATTGTTTCCTAATAATTAAATAGGCTTTACCGCATCTCATATTATTTAATGATTGGATCTCACATAAATTATATCATCTTATGATGCAATCTCACCCAATAGAAAAGTTCAAAGATGTCATAAATAAATAAATATTTAATAAACCACTCTACAAACGAACGAACAAACAAACAAACAAACAGACATACAAACAAGTAAACATAATTAATAGTAAACTATTAATTACGCTTAAAAATAAATGCCACGATTTTGTGTCAGGAGCATGGTCGACAGATTGGTAAACGTTTCCACAGAATTGCGTAAACAAAAATACACAATATTGTGTACTTTGACACAATAATTGGTAAAATGTGTGTATATTGTTTTCTTTCGTTTTAATTTAATAGAGTTTCCTTTTTTTCTCCTTAAGTGTTTACATGAAATTTGATATCATACAATATTTTTTTCTTTTTTTTCTCTTCAGATGTTTCCTCATAAACTGCATATTGGCGTGATCCGTATCGCACCACGTGATCATTTTACAGGTTGACAAAGAGATTTCCCGAGGAGGGCGCTTTCAATTTTCAACAATATTTGTTTTTTTGCAATATACATAATGCATGTCCATATACTAATCACTGTGTGAAATACCTTAGCTCAAATCGCATTTTTGCTATAAAATTACGGATCCGGATTTTTTGTTATGTACACAGTATCTATATAGCACTGTTATACTATACATAAATATTTACTGCATCAAAACGAAAAACCCGATTATTTCAAACTTTGGAACTGGCCAGGGGCATTTTAGGTGACTACCTTTAGTTCTAGGTGACTGTTTTGGAGTAATACAGGAACAAATTATAGCTAATTATTCGAAATTTCGCTTGGCATACATCATGAAAACTCAACATTAGTCTAACATTTGCTCTACTTTTCAAAGCAGCAAAGTAAATTTTAAATTGAGAACGGATCGGTATGTCATACAATATTCAACAATTAAACTCTACTTCGAACAAACTATACCTCCTCCCGGCTCGTACTTCTATTACCCATATCCGCGAGTGCGCCGTCACGGCTTTGCCAAAAAATCCATTCAGTGTTTTCTGTAGCCGGGGGCATAAATTCCCTCTATGACCTGGCAAAACAACCTGCACCCTAGCTTGTGAGATTTCCCCTTCTTTCAATTGGACATGCTACCGTGTATCTGCATTGAAAACTGCATACTTTGTGTACAATGTCGTGAGGAATAAGCCAACTTTGACATGTTAATAATGGAGATTGCCACTTCTTGATATTAATGGACAACGAAGGCCAAGCAGTTGATATCGGGATTTTTAAGTGCCTATACAGAACACATGTGATATAAACAGGTATGGCCTAAAATCTATACTTCATTCAATGAGTAATTTAATATAATTCTGCAAATCATGTCAAATACATGTCATATGCATAACATTATGCTATGTGCTATTCCATGCCGCATTGCAAACATAGCGTCGTAGTGAACATGAATTGCACATCGGATCAACTGCCAGGGTCGACGACATGTGCTTAGATGAATAATCAGTTCTAATTTTGCGCTCTACTTTATATTGACCCTTTAGCGGACAAAGGTATTCACAGGTTTGCACTATTTCATCTGTTACAACTGATTTTCCCATTAGGTATTATAAAGGGCTTACAAGCTATACTTTGCTTTGCACGAGGAACGCAAAAGGTTGCCCAAGTTCACTCTCTCAAATCTGACCATCTGAGATGCTATGTACGTACAAAGGTTCTCACGGTTTATATATTTTTCAGCATTTATTTAAGGTCAGAAAGAAATCCACATTGCATTATATCACATTGCATTATATTACATTATATTATCGAGTGTCCCGCATGGAATAATGAGCGTATCGCTTGGGAGTCCACATGAAAAAGGAATGTCTTAACGCGACGTTTATGGGATGTGTGCTCTTTGATTTATACGTGATAGGTGACAAAATGACAATTACAGAAAAGAATCACGGTGGGCAATAAATGCCGGCTTTATTTTTAAAGTAAAATAGCAGATTTAATATTATATACACACCTACAGCCCGAAATAGTGATATAAGAGCCAATCCTATGAAATCCTGCTCTTCAAGCTCGTGTTCAATCTTCAGGGTGTACCCAGGTCTGGAGGACGTCGGGGCGGGGTGTAGCATGCAGTCGGGGTGCGGGGGACCTTTAGCTACCTTTGATAAGTAAAAGTAGGATAGGATGATTTTGAATAATTTTTGGCAAACCCTCGGGGTACTCGCGCTGCCTCCACACCCCGGCTGGGTATCGCTGGTTAACTTGAACAGAACTGGGTCTTATCACCACCACACCACCGTCATTATGGAAAGCTTATTACAATCGAGCTAAAGTCATCAGTATATTTTTGGTTTATTTAGCCAGAATCGTATTGCAGACGTTATTCGCCTTTTAGGACAGATATTTTACGCTCTCTATTGTTGTTATCGCTACGATGCATCAATAATTTAATAATTACCGATATTTGCCTGGGGTAAATGATCGGATCACATAATCGTTGAGTTTTTGGGCTAATTAGAAATCAAAGGTAGTATTTAAATTACGCGTTGAAGAAGCTTTAATTGTAAAACTATTTTCCCCTTTTTTGAGCGTTTATAGTGAAAAAACAGAGTTTATCAACTTAACTTCTACCAAAATGATAATTTCTGCAAAAAACACCAACAAAATTATGTCAACCTCCCAAATCGCAGGGGGATGCTTTATACCTGGCGATACATGTTGCAACAATTACAAAGACGCTTGGAACGGGCTACAGAAAAAATTACGAGTGGCTTCGTTAATTTAGGATCGTTCAGAGAGGGCACTATGTCTGGTATGTTATGGTAAGAGGTTTGGGGTTATTAGGGTCGGATGATAGCTATTCATCGTGCTATTTTAATACGCTAGGTGAAGCACGTTCATATTTAATTGGTACTCTTTCGATTGGCATTGCATAGTTCAACATAATAGCTAATTCTAAGTCTAAAGAAGGGGGCATGTGCAAAACCTGGGCCCATAAAATATGGGCCTGGACCACTTTGGTCTGAAATGAAAAACCCATTTTTTGTCAAATTGCCCTCCATATTTTTCTTTCAGTCGCCTTGTTTCCATTTAAATGACATTGCTCTCACAAGTTACTTTTCAACAAATGCACTCGTTAAATGATGGATGATTAATTATTTACAAATTAATTTGAGGTTACAAATGTGTACATCTTGACTTGAATAACAAAACGTTGGGTGTCCTGGATTGTGGCTTGTGGGATAGAAGAGTTGAAAACCTTCCATGGTGAGGTGATAGAAGTTGGTCCTGCATATTCATTTAATCCATAATTAATAACTCTCGCGCGATTTGAGCCATGCAATAGTTTTTTTCCCAGTGGCACTGTACGATGCACTGTGATAAGAACTATGTGATATTGTTATGTAAAACAATATTGACTGCTTTATATTCATGCAATAGTAAACAATAATCCCTATGACATAACATTTTGGATGTTCCATTTCACTCGCCTGCTGCTCGTGAATAAAACCCCAACATTTGTGCTTGTGATATATTTTTCCTATTGCACCATATCGGTCAATATTTGTATACCATCATTGGCCTATCAATAATTATCGAGCTGTGACATTGTCAAGTACAAAGATAATGTTTTGTTGATTAATAGGTACAAGTTCAGAAATCATCCAATCAACTCAATGTGCTTGCTTTTTAAAGGGACACAGTGCTGAAAACATATTCAGACATAATGAATGGACCATACTTGAACAACTTTTCATCAAATTTAAAACAATTTGGGTGTTGACATTCTGTAAAAAGGAAAATAAATCATATTTTCCCTTACGCTTCACTTTTCAGCCAAGGCTGCTGGCATTACCGTCAGCATTTATCCAACTTGAAAAGCAAGCAGTCATCAGCTCACAGGCTAATCCATCTTTTTACTTGCCAGATCAATCTTATTACAAGCCTGGAGTACAATGAAGAAATCATTATAGCAAAGTAAACGCAAAAATGCTATCGGATAACAATCGCGATTAAATAGCTGTATGTACTTTCTGTACTTATCGACAAGAAAGTTAGTTATAATTTAGCAAAAACACTGACTTAAGCGCAGTGCAGATAGCGGAAGGTATAATATGCGCACGGAAG
Source organism: Ophioderma brevispina (assembly GCA_023653785.1). Classification (NCBI taxonomy): domain Eukaryota; kingdom Metazoa; phylum Echinodermata; class Ophiuroidea; order Amphilepidida; family Ophiodermatidae; genus Ophioderma; species Ophioderma brevispina. The sequence continues at coordinate 32,436 of JAMKCH010071046.1, forward strand.
CTAACAATTATGGATGACTATACAGTGCATCAATTTAGCAAGATAGGAAATCTTACAAAACACGACATTCCTTATAGAAAATCATTTTGAAAGGAAGAGCAAAAACGCAGTGCCGTAGGCAGCCTTGTGGTTCTGAGAGGCAAAAGCCCAGTCGGGGGAAAAGTCCTTCCGATCACAGGGAAAGTCGTCCCAATCGGAGAGTAAATAGGGTCCAAAAGCTGCTGAGTTTGCATGATTTTTCTCCCTTGCCCCTCTTGGTTACGCCACTGCAAAAACGTCATTGTAATCACTGAATAATAGCGAAATAAGTTCGACATTAAGGATGTTAAACAAGAAGAATAAATGGATATCAATCTTGAAATTTAAGAAATTTAACACTTAAGTGCCCGGGAGGGGGTGGGGGTGGGGTACTAACATACCCTAATTCCAAACCTTCATTTGAATCAGACTTGCCGTTTTAATACCGGCTGCAATTATGTGTATAACAATAGCCTATAGAGTAACCCTTAAACCCAGGGGTGGGGGCGCTTGTATTCAAAGGTGGGATATGAATGCGTGAACATGCAGAGACCTACAAAATGCACCATAAACAAGTATTTTCACCGACTAAAAACATGCCCTAAACAAGTATTTTTGTCTGCTTTGTTACCTAAACAAGTATTTTTGTCAGTTCTTGCTACCCTAAACAAGTAAGCAATGCACTGTATCGTTAATATACCCTTCATGATCTTGCTTTGCTTTGCAATATTTTTGATGATTTTGATCTACTTAATTTGAGTATTGACAACCCTAAACACGTAGGCCTACATTACAATTTCAGGGTTAAGAAAAATCACACCCTTTTTTCCACATTTTGCTTTTGTTGACACCCTAATTAATGTACGCGCGTACATCGCCTGTCGGCAAAAAAGGACCCTTTTTACGCGTTTTCTTGTTCACGTATCATATCCACCTTTGAATATAAGTAAACAACCCATATTTGGCTTAATAGCATCAAAATAGGAAAGAAGTCGGCGAAATATTTTTGATTTTTTGATTGAGTAAGTAGTGGGGTCGAGGCTGAGGTTCAGGTAGTGCCCCTTTTAATGAGATAATTAGCTTGGGTCCCCTTGGGAACCCTCTTATTAGGCACCGCCATGAGTGTAATTTTAAAAGTAAATATTTTTCTGCTTATGTATGGTCATATGTATATACGAAACAAAGTTAAATATGTAAACGAAAAACAAACCTTTATGTGCTTAAAAGAAGCAAATTCATCATCATCATCATCATGGCATAATTTTTATAGTAATCATATTTTTTCTAAATTGCTAAATATTATCACTGTAAATTTTAATACACGGTTTCTTGTACACAACATCAACATTGTACGGAAGTTAAGCCAGCTTACCCGCAGAGCTGGCTTACCCGTAACAATTTTGGTTGGTTCATCTGTTATACTGTGTACAAGCTATAGATATGCTGGTACTTCTAAATAATAAATTATCTTTAAATCTCACTTAACTGTGATATAACAGTACTTTCACAATACGACATTGCCTGTCCCGTACAACGAGGTATATTAAATTGTCAACGATGTTTCTGCATTTTTGTTTGTGCACCAAAACATTAAAATGCTACTGGCTCAATGTAATTGTCGCTGAGAATGTTGCTGGGGAATAGAAAAATGCATTGTTAGAAATGAGTTTGTCCTATACGTAACATCAGGACGAATTTAGGTCTATATAGGAGAAATCGCCAGCCATGACGGAAAACACATCACTTCAAAGGAACGGTATGTTTAAACATGTTAACAGCGGTATGTATCCCTTTAGTAGGAGCAATATAATTCTGTAAGCTTCACGTGGGTTTGAATAGGCAAAAGCTCCACGAATGGAAGTGGGACCTAGATACCTACCACTGTGTAAAATTACAGTACAAGTTATAGTAAAATACTGTAAAAGGTAAAAGATGTTATTTGGCTGTATTTGGAAAACAGCAAAATTTGTATTCATGTAGTTTCGGCGTTAAAAACAAATAGGTGAGATACGACAAAAATTTCGGGGGTGGGGGTGGCGGGCCGTTTAGGGTTATCCAGATTGTCTAACACCAGTTGTGTATTTTTTAGCTTTCCTCCTTAAAAGTATCCACACTCGAAAAAAGCAACACATGCCAAAGCCCCACAAGGTATGTTTTTCATACCTATATACCTGTAAAATCTGTGTCAGCTTAGAAAAACACTTTCGTCGCCTTCTGAACAGTTTAAAAAATAAACATGGATCTTGTCAATTCCAAAACCATTACTTGTTAAATTGTTAAACGATACAGCCACTAAATTCTAACAAATTAGGTTGACAAGTATACCTGTAATGTTCAGAAAAATTTTCAATTCAAAACAGATTTTCGCGTGACTGCATAAACATTGTTAAGGGATCTGAATAAAATATCACTACCTTGTATTATCTCTCTGATCCGTGATTATGGCAAGGTTGTCACATGCTGTCAGGCTTTTCAACCATAAAACATATAACTAGTTCCGGGCTCTTATCCCCTTCACATTACCCATAATGGGCGTATGCAGATCAAATCCTCTATAGTCACACAACTTTCTCTCTGTGGTACATTGGAAGGGGGTGCCGTCGCAGGGGGGTGGTATCTGCCGCAATAAATAATAACATTTCTCAAAAACGTGGGGGGGGTTTTTGGATACTTGAATCACACATGCCACCGCCACCTCCGCCGCGTCGCCGCGGCCGCCGCCGCCACAACCACCACCTGAGGCACCACCACACCACCACCACCACCAACAACAACAACAACCAATACCAACACAACCAACAACCACCACCACCACTATACTATACTATGGCATTCCTACTACTACTATTTTTTCTAGATACTACTACCACTACCTAGAGACGACTAACTTCGAGCTTACTATTTCGAGATACTACTACTCGCCACTAAACCCTCCATACTACTCCCATTATTATTATTATTAGTAGTGGGATTAGTATTATGTAGGTAGTGTGTTAGTGGGTGGCTGTCTACTAATACGCTACTCTACTAGTACTGCGAATAATAAAATCCGGGGTGGATAACAAGAACATTTTGGTGCTGGCCCCATTGTATTCCCCGCGCAATGGCAGAATTATTAAAAACATCCAAAATAGCCAGAATGGAGAGGATAGATAACATTTTCCAAGTAAAAATGCTTGAGGTAGGTGACTGACTGAAAACTGATTATGGTATAATAGTGGTATCATAATAAGTGTTGATCAAGATCACTATTATTGTTCAAGTTAATGATCACTGTAGTACCTCAATAGTCGACCCTAATAACTGATGTGGCTGCCAAGAATTGTCAATTTTTCTGAATATGCAATGATATAGGATCTGAGTAGTAACTGGGCACGTTGGCAGGTTCGCCCAACTGGCGAGTGATATTTGACCCAATGGAAATAGAAACCTGTTACAGATCCCATATTAAATTTGTATAAAAACACTGAAATTGAAAATACAATTATCTAAACTGTATCATCATTACTTTCACAAAAAAACTATTTTCTTTTTTGGTTTGGTTTGAGTAACATTTATGTAATGTTCTCATCACAACAATTAGTAATTTTCGCACTGTCATCATTTTCAATGTCATGAAATTGTTATGACCAATGGCTCTGCATGCCTTCAATACAGCAAAACTCCATGTCTGTCAAGTGGGCGCTGCACCTGTGGTAATATCGTTATCACTTGAATTATCACTTTTGTACTAAAATAATGACCACGATAATGAGAAACAAGCCATTTTATTAAAAATATTTCACTTTTGAATGTCATTGAATATTATTTAGTCATTTAATACTTGAGAGTATTGTTATTCCTTACCCCTTTATGCCACAGCACGTACAAACTCGATCTATGTAGTAATTTTTTTTTATAATTGTCTTTGACAAGGCACTTAAAAGGTTGAACGTGTTGCGTCTCCTAAAAACTTTTTTAAACTAAAAACGAATCAGTTTGCAGTTATGTTTAAGGAACAAGGTTTTTAATTTTAAAAATATATAGCCACTATAATGCACTCACCTTAGAGAAAACCAAATAGGCAAGCGCGACTACTGCTGCATGCCCCAATTAGGTTTTCCCAATTAATTTTGCACTGTGTAATTGATTTAGGACAAAACGACAATTAGAATTATTCGGCAAACAAATTTCCCTTTCCGTCACTTGTAATAATGAAAAGCATATTCATACACAGACGGAGGTAAAGGTTTAAGTTACACTCTGAAAAATAATTAGGTAAAAATTACAAAAAATTATGTAAGCATAGAACTCCATGATTATATAAACGTTTTATCTGAATGAAGATTATTTTAACCTATATTAGTAGAATTTACAATTATTTACCTCACAATATGGAATTATCTGCTTACATATTGTTTATTTTTTATTCTGTGTGGTATATTTGAACCATTCAATTGTATCTTGCCTATTAATTTGGCATGGCTGAAATCCTTTTCCAGTACCACACATCTCTCTGGCTAGTTCCCCTCCTGAACCCTTCTGTTGCCATACGGCGTACGTGTGGATCACAAGGCCTTGATTTTTAACTAGAATATTAAAATGATTATTTGTATTTTTTTGTTGAAATCACTTAAAACAATTCATACATAGATCTCGTACTGCATAAAAACAAATCCAAGAGGAATCCAAATTATTAAATCGTAATACAAGACGAATAATTCCAATCCGATATCGGAAATCGAGTAATGAACCCAACTCCATACATTATCCATTCACCCGACAAGCTTTGATTGTGAAGAGTGGCCAACTCCACAGCATTTAATAACACACATCGTTTAGTGGTTCAGTAGAAAGTACCTTTTCCTGATGCATCCGAATATGGAAGGTGGTTGAGCATCCCACACTCGGCGAATGCCTCAACAGAACAAAAACCCCTGTTTTTAAAGCCCCCCCAGTCATGATGTTCCACCTCATATGCCCACCGGAGTAAAGTTAGAAATAAAAAGCCTGACGATGGGATTCGAACCTGATATAACCCGTTTTGAAAGCCCATGCTTAGGTTATCACCATATCTAGGCAACTGAAAGGATAAAGTATTGGGTGCACTACGTTCTTGCATGTATCAATTTACAATGTTTAAAACCTGCTTTAATTCATGTTTGAAAATGTTGCCACTAATATTTGGAAAGTGAGTGTAATTTCACGATTGGATGGTACACTGGTGTGTTTTCTCAACGTTAAATGACATGGTATTTGAACAACAAATCATTTGAACACAAATCATTCATCATTTTCATCATTATTTTTTCATCAGTTCATCATCAGCCCTCTTCGTGTTCATAACATTATCCATAACTTAGAGTATTACTTCTGTTAAGGATACATTTTCGTGATGGAGAGTACTTGTTTGTTTGTTATTTGTTTTGTTATTTCTTCGCTTAACTGGAACACTCATTCCCGTGACAAGGCAAATAACGTCTTTCTTCCCTGCGTGCCAGGGTTCACATATAAAGCAGCAAGATACGGTTATTTAAAATATACAAGACTAATAATAATAGTAATAAATGAGATGTTAATAAGCGCTTTTTTACAAAGTAGGCAATCGCTGGCAAGACAATAAATTAAAGGCTAGGCCTACGAGAAAACTAGAACCTTAAATTATTACATTTCTAATAACCATCACTCAAAATCAATTTTAAGAGGCAATCAACAAATCAAAACAATTATATGAATATACCATAAATATTTACTAATTCAAAAATATTAAAACAACTAGCATAATGGGCCTGCCCATGCTAAATTTTTTTAGCTATATTTTGTTGTTTTATTGTTCATTTGACACCCTCGTAAAATGGGAATTTGCAAGTTTGATGTTATGAGTATAATGTTCGTATCACGGTGCCAAGTGATATCGTGTTGTAATTTTTGCTCGTTTAGGGACAGAATTAAAAACTTCCCCTTTTTAGATCGAATCACATGTTATACTATGCACATTCGAAATACGAAGACCACATAGATGTTTTAATAGTCCTCTGGACGCTAGCCCACCCTTGACCTTAACGGTAGGTAGTACGTATCAGTTCATATGATACCAAATCTGGACTTTATAGGTCTGGGGACTATGGCAAACTGAAATACACCTTTAAATCGCTTTGATCATTCTTAATTCTAGGCGCTATATAAATATCTCTTATTAATTTATTATGTTTTAATGAGCATCTACCATTTAATTTCAAGTCAATTGGTTTGGTGTAAGCTATATTAACTACCGCCTACTATACAACCGGGCAAAGATATCCTGTCCTTTTTTCCATAATTAAACATCTGTCTCTTTTACTGAGTCAAATTCCACATTCAAGATACGCCCCATTATCAAACCACACGGGGTGACCTACCATACATGGACATTTTTAATAACTAAATGATCATATCCAAAACGTTAAATTCGTTAATTTTGCATGTAAGCACGTACGCTACGATTTTTGGTAAGACAATTTAAACGCCGGTTAGCCTAAAATTCGATATTGGTATGTGCCAAATTAAAGCACTAGTTACTGGAGAGTTTCCTTAGTTTTCCCCCAGAGAGGAAAGGACGAGGGAGAAAAAATGAAAAAAAAATCAAAGGTGTCACCCCCAGTTATTCAAACCAAGTTTTGCAGCTTTGTACCGTACTATTGCGATAAGAAGTGGTCGCGTTACTCATTGCCCTCTAGTTGTAGGAGCATTATCGGTATTTTACCATCTAGTGACTGACTTTGTATTCTTCTCTCGATAGGGCACAATACCCAAACCTCCCACGACAAAATGGGAATGTACAACCGACTCCGCATTGAACGAAGAAGGCAGAAGACGGGAAGAAGGAGAATGCGTATACCTACGACTGCACGATATTCTGTGCAATTTGACTATCAGCGGGCATTGTTTTTGCAGTAGGACCCTTTGTTCCCATTTACCACCGAGAGAACATGTAGTATCGACACTCACCTATGAACACAGACTGATCCAAACAACCTGAGCAGAACCAAACACCAGAACCGACCCCAGAACCAGAACCTAACCGATCAACCCGGGAACCCCTACACCTACCCCAAACCATGGATGGACGACTTCCATACAGTGTGTGGCCTTTAAGATATGACCTCACACTCCCACCGTAACGCTTGTACCCTTACGATGTTTGTCCTGATGGACCAGGGAGGGAGAAGATTTCAACCTTGACGGTGGAGTGTGAACTTCGCGTACAACATGTTAAGGAAGTTACTGATATGATAACCATGGCAATATTAACCTATTACCATCTACAAACTCGAGGTGTATAGTATTGACGATAATTCTGAATAATTTGGTGTCACAGTTCTCGGATAGATGAGGAATAACAGTTTTTAAATATTCAACTCACCACTGAATACCTTGAAGAGGGATTACGAAAGTGATGATCACGTATTTGGGTGAATTATGGGACGGATTAGCGGGCTTCTATCGTATGTCTACACAAAGCGAGGCTGAGAAGAAAGGTATTTTAGTTAACATGTGCAATACTTTTGTTAGGTGTTTTATTTTGTGTGTGCGGTTTTATTTAGGCTTGGCTGTTTTCTGAATAATCCAAACCACCTTGGTGGTGAATATAAAATAACACGGATTATTCTAAATGGATACCGGGTTGCGCAAAGTTTGTCTTCCCCAAGAGCAGGTTTCATCATTCAACATCCGTTTTTGAGCTTAACATTCAATTTACATCCCTCCGGTTTTGGAGGAGGCGATTTTCCCTTTGGAAGTGCTTTGAAGCGAAGTTCCTTGTTGAGGTGAACTTCCCGGGTGAGTCAGCAAAACAGGCTTGGCATATGTCAGCTTTTTTCTTTCCGGTCCAGCCTGGCCACAGGTTTACAAGGTTTAGTAAAAACCAATTTAGCTGTGCAACAATCCACCACAACTCATAGCCATAGTTTCATTTTTTCTTTGAGCTATTTTTACCTCTTTATACGCTCAAAAAGGCCCAAGATTTTATTATAACCACGAAAACTCCACAAAATATGTTTATAAAGCATCTAGCTCCCTTTTGATTACTGGACACCTCACATATGAGCTAGTAAAATATCAATAACCCTTGGCACAGTCCAGTAGCTCATTCACCATGTTATTTAGAAAATACCCCCCCTTGTGTTTTTTTGGGTATGATATGATCCCAGATTACACCAGCTCAGTTCATGTCAATGTATTACGTACAAGTACAACCCCATTAACTGTGTCCTTGGTGATGACCGGATATGTCACTCATAGTGACTGTATGGTTATTAATGCCTCTTCTCATGTTTCAGAAACGTTCAGACTAGGGCTTTTAAATTCTTACTAATGAAGCTAGAACAATACTTCGTGAGGGCTGCCACTAAAGGAACAAAGTGGACATATCGTTGAAAAGTACAAACGTCCATCGCGCGCACTATTATGTACAAAATTATAACAACACTGAAACACCAATTTACCACCTTAATGATAGATTCCAAGTTAGAAATCCTTTCACACATCAGGGGATTCAATAAAATCACCATTCCCAAACCACGTACGGATATAAGAATAGATCAAGTACTTATACACTGGTCTAGTATTTGAACTACGTCCATATTGTTAAATTATCCGGCTCTGTTTCTCAATTCAAATACCGCTACTTTAAAAGATCATGATTCAAAAGTTTTGTTTTCAGATAATTTTATGGTCTCGATTGACTACCACTGAGCTGTAATATGTTGTTTTTTCGAATTTCATTCTTCTCTCGTTGAATTATGTTCAAAATTATTTTAATTGGTCATATTTCTTTAATAATTGATAATATTTATTTCTCTTGTAGTTATTATCAATGTATATACGGACCAGAGAGAACAACATTGTTATGCTGGTCACCATGTTGACCTAAGTTTTTGATTGATTGATTGATTGTAGGGGCGGCTTTACTGTCAAAAGTCATCTCAAAACCCGTAAAGGTCTCAACTACACAAAAACGTGTCAAATGCAGAGAACCATGTCAAAACACGTCACGGTCTCAACACTGAAAAGGTGTCCAATCAGAGAACCATGTCAATACCCGTAAAGGTCCTCCACTACAGAAAAGGGCGTCAAATGTAGACAACTATGTAAAACACGTAACGCTCTGACTATATGAAAAGGGGAAAGCCAGAGAAACACAAACACACTTAACGGTCTGAACTATAGGAAAAAGTGAGAAATCTACAGAGGAACAGCCAAAAACAGCATAACGGCTGAACTATAGAAAAGGTGTAATTCCCAGAGAAACATTCACAACCGTTAGAGTCTCAACTACGATGCCAAATCCAGAGAAGATTGAAAATACGTCAAGTATTATTTTTTATTAATCTATTTAGTTATTAAGTTATTGATTTTTTAATTATTTTTTTTAATTGTTATTTTAAAAAAAGACAACATTTTTATTTTATTTATGTAGTTTTTTTTTATTTATCGTTTATTTTTATTGCTTTAATTTAGATTTACTTATATTTATATTCCGTTATTATTTATGCAAAGTGTATTTAAAAATAGACCAAAGCGTTTTTGAACTTCGTCTGATTTTTCTTTTATCCTTTTGTAAGCAGGGTTTTCCAGTAAATTTCTTCCACAAAATAAAATTAATATAAATAAATAATTTTTTTTTTTTAATTTTTTATATAATATAAGAATACAAATAAAATTTAAAAAAAATAATAATAGTAAATACATAAAAATCAAATTACAATAAAATCAAATAATAAGAATGCAAATAAATAAAATAATTAATAAAAATAAACAATACAAAATACATTAAAAACTAAATAATAAATAAAAAATAATATAAATTAAAAAAATGAAATTATAATACACACTATTATTCTCTATGGACATTGTGTAGGGAAGTCTAGCATATCACCCCAAAAAATCGCTATCTCAAATTAAAAAGTCGTTTAATGACGTCATCAGTGACGTCATCACATTTCCCATTTAATATAAATCACTTAATTAAAAATTCTTCACCCATATGCACATTTACATACGCACCTATAGCTCTATAGCAAAAGAGTGGAAAAGCAACATCCAAAAAGAGTGAATTTTCCACCTTTATGTATTTGTCCTTCGGTTACTTTCAAGTGTTGTCCTTTGTTTAACTCTCTCAAACAAGGTGGAAACCACTCTTTTGGAGTGAGTTTTATCTTTTTGAGTGGAAATTCACTCTTTATAAATACAAACCAGTTCTTTGGAGTGGTTTACAAGAGTGTCACTCTTTTGGGAGAGTGAAAGTTTTCGCGTTTCATTTAGAGGTAAACATTAATCAAATAATCGTTTTTCACAGGACCACCACCTTTTTCTTGATAAATTAATCATTTAGTGTGGTGTCTGTGTTGTTTGAGTAAAGGTAATAAGCTATGTTTTATCACTATTTGGCAATTTCGTGTATTATTTTGAGGATTCGCATAATTATTACACAGCATGGTAGTAGCTAGGTACCATGCATTGGTTCTAGTCCAGGGTACACAAAAAAAGATGGAGCGACGAACGGGGAGTTATTAGTGTGTATCTTAGGAACCTGTTAGACTAGCTAAAAAATGAGCTTCCGTTAAATAATTCGTGATTGCTAAAGCAGGAGGTGAAAGGAAATCCAGCTTAAGCAGGAGGTGTCAAAATATTACTTGACATTTTGGTAATGCGTGCAATAGGGTTGTAAAGGGCACAAGGAGCACGTGAATAAAAAAAGCGTTAAGATATACAAAGTGTGCTAGGTGGTTACTAACACAAGATGATTTGGCGGGTTAACAGGGGGACGATCTATGACTATGGGAGTGCAATTTTATAATGCAACAACAATTCATTTTGTTAACACAATTGGTAGGTGTGAAATGTTTTACATGTACGCAGCTACATGTACACACCAATTCAGGTATTCTATGGTACATGAATACATGGCCCAGGCATCAATCAGAATGAGCAACCTTTATTGTGAAACAAAAGACATTCAGTCTGTTACGTTTGTGGGACAATCTGATATTATTTTTGGAAGTAGAAATCGCAGTGCATGGGATACCAATTTACCGGTTATCATAATTGCCCTCTTTAATGGACTTCTTGTCCACAATGCCAAGAAAAATCACTATTTGAGTATAGTACCTATCTGTCATACATTGCGTACATATGAAATATTAGTCGGCTTAATGAATAGTTTCTATGCTGGGGTGAATATTAGAGAACCGTCTTGTGGTCGCCCCTGTTAGTAACTGCCTGCAGTGACTAATCTCTACGCCACCAACACTGTTTTTTCCATAACATCATTTCTTAAGTATACCCATATCAGGACTAGACCTCCGCGCAGGCCTTTTCTAAGGTTTGGCCTTTACTAATAGCCATCATTGAAATGTGTGAGGTTTTTCTAATGCCAAAAGTAACATCATTGCTGATATGTGTAACAATCTAATTCGATGTCCCCTGTCTGCAGAAACCCACAGAGGAATCGATACGCCCGCCCAAAATAATCAGTAAGGGTCCTGCCACATCGACATATGGAAGTGTCCATATATGTCAACATGCAACAGTAATAAGCACCCTCATGTCTGACGGACAACAACGTCGTAAGTCCTCACCATTGAGCTCCGGCTCTGTCATAGATACATCATTCTACAAACCTCCATCAGTACGTTAAAAAGCACCCTCAACTCAGCCTTGGACCGCACTCTCTCTCTCTTATAAGACCCCCATCGAGAAGACGAAGAGTAAAGTTGTTCACGCATAACATCTTTAACAAACTCACTGCCGGCACAAGATTGGGTGCTCGCCACATACCCTAAGATCGACGGCACTTGCCCTGTGCTACTCATTGTAGAGTATGTTGCCAGTGCTCGAAAGATCAACCCATGCTAAGAGCTTGAATTCAGCGTTTAAGGACTCCTGCCGCCTTATCACCGGATGCCTCCGTCCAACATCAACGGAAAACTTCTACATCCTAGCAGGAATTGCTCCACCTGACATCCGTCGTAGCGTAGCGAGCTTGCAAGAGCGTAGCTGCCAAGTATCTAATGTGAAGCACCCTATATCTGGACAGATACCTACTGCCCACCGCCTCAAATCCAGAGAGAGTTTCTTAAGCAAAGTCCAACCTCTTGAAACAGTCTCTAAGGAGCTTAAGAGAGTCGCCTTGTGGAAAGAAAGACTTGACCCAAAACCAAGTAGGCATCTCTTGGTATTTGACTCGGTGGAGCATCTCCACTGGAGCCAGGGCCTACAAAAAAAATTTCTGTCTGCCTGGGACCTTAAAAAGAAGTGGGAAACATTTTCTGTCAAATATGTGCTGAAGTGCCACATCACAGGCACATTTAGCACAAAGTCCTTACAGATGGCCCAGTATTTTGGACAATTTGGTGCAATCTGGGCCTGTCTTTGTAGAAATTTTATGGTGTTTTTTTGTTTATTTTTCCTGACTTTTGAAACTTTTGCGTACAGTTGGTCCAATTTTTTTTTTTCGGGGACATCTGGGTCCATGGGTCCTGGGGTTTTGTGGCTGGCCTGGAGCTGACTCCTCTGGGCTGAATGGATGCCTCACAACAGATTGAGAACCAGAATTGGCCGATCTAAGGTTTCCTTGCAGAAGTGGGGCTACCTGGAAGCAGATCAGGACACTACCTGTGGTTGTGGAACAGCACCACAGACATGACAATGGAACATCTCTTCGTCTGCCCACTGCTGGAGTAACAATGCACCTTGCGGAATTCAGTGAAGCAGCCTGCAGACGTTGTACCCATCTCTGGCTGGATCATATTTGAGAACCACTGTGTTTGGACACGATAAGAAGAAAGAAGTGTTAAAATATACATACAATGTAATTGGATATAAATTGGCTATAGAAGTCATTCTAAAGTGGGATTTGTCCAGCAATATTTTGCAATCTGACCCAACCAATCAGAAAAAACCCCTGTTACATAGCCCGAGACCATGGTCATTATGAGACTCTTGAACTCAACAGCTAGTATCAGTAACAGCTGAACAGTGTAAACAATGGATGGGCTGTCCACCACCAATTAAGAACTGTGTATCACTGCATGGGTTTTTGGTCAATTCAAGATCAATCTTCTTGGCAGAAGAAAAACCCGCTAAATGGGTATATGTTTAAAAGTTACAAGGTGACCGTAGTTACCGTAAATAGGTCAAAGGCTAAATTGAAACGTCATGCCAGATATAATCCTTGGACATAGCAAGTTAAAGGCTGACTCAGAGATTTCCTGAGGAGGGCGCCCTCAATTTTCAAACAAATCGTGTTTTTTGAATGTACATAATGCTTGTCCATATACTAATCACTGTGTGAAATAGCTAAGCTTAAATTAAAGTCCTTCATATAGAAAATCACTTCTTTTTCATAAATTTCCGGATCCGGAATTTTTGTTCTACACAGTATCCTATGGCACTGTATGCTATACATAAATGTTTACTGCATGAAAACGAAAGATCTGATTCATCTCAAACTTTGGAATTCAGCATTTTAGGTGACTATCTTCAGTTCTAGCCGGCTATTTCTAATTAATACTCGGAAAATTATATTTTGAAATCTCTGAATCAGCCTTTAAGTCAGTAGACACATTAAAGAAATGGTGGGCTCTTTATCAAACCAAATGGTCAATGATAATGATAGGAAAGTATTCTAGTGTCAGTAAGAACTGTGTACCACTGTGCCAAAAATCCGGCATAAAAATATTGCGGGCGATTTCCTTTTTCCTGGAAATGTCCTCGTGTCTCTTTAAAGCAATACTAGCACGTTTATTTGAAGAGCGCCCACAAATTCCCAAAGTTGAAATGTTTGTACAGTAGTGTTGGTAATTGTTAGTAAAACTATATCTGCGAATGGTAATGTCAGAAGTGGCGTATGTATAAAAAGAAGCGATTTTGTAATTAGAATCGCCATATCCGATTGTAATTTACACGGCGGAGCTGGAAACATTAAATTTCTGTCCGTCCATTAAATAGTGCCACATCACTAAAATGACCTATAACTTGAAACCTTCCTGAACCAACTGAACAACAAATGGATGAGAAATAGACAGTATTGGCGCATTGAAAGGACGTGAGCAGACGTTGAATTATCATCGGGTTTCTCGATATTAATTCATCTAATTACAAAATTCCTTCTGCGATACATGTAGACAAGGTCAGGCGTTTACCATTCACGGTATAATTTACTAAACCAATTACCAATGCAACTGTGCAAAAATCCAACAAACAACAATCGGGAAAAATTGGGGCGCGAAGAAAACATGTGCTGGTTATTGCCTTATATATTAAAACACTAAAAGTACGTTGTACCTACCGTACGCCCTACTCTCTGTTAGGCTATATTGTGAATATAAAGAAAACCGATGCTTAACTCGATTCGCGTGATAGAGGGACAACCCTGCGACTTTTACGGTGAGAGCTGTTTGTGGGGCGCACAGCAATTAATCTTTTTAGCACTCCTATACATGCGTTTTAATACTTTATTTCTATTTTTGTGATAAATAAAAATTTCTTTAGCTAACGACGGGAATTCGGGAATTTTTTTTGTCTGTACATTTAGGAACAGCGTAAGAAGGACATATTCCTTATTTTATTCCTTTTTCCTGCGTGGGAAGCGGGACGGCTTGCTTTTCAATTTCATTCATCATTCCTCTGCCAAGGGGGGGGGGGGGGGGCGGCCTCCGCGGCCCCAAAGCTACAGAGGAGTTACACTGTCACCGCTGGCCTCTGGGGTCTACGGCTCCTTGCTGCTCGGCAGAGTCGCTCCTCGCGTGGATCCCATTCTCGGACGGAGCCGGAGCGGTTTTCGCGGAGGCGGATCGGCACTGCCTCGTATGCTTGCCCTCAGGGGGATCGTGAGGAGTTGAGAGTTTCCCGGGGAGGCTTCATGTGTTTTGTAGATTTTTTCCAGGCTTTTGACATTTGTTATGGCAGTGGCTGTAGTGGCTGCATATCTCCGCCAGCTGGGGTGTCCCAGGTGGGACTGTCGGGGCGGTTGCCATCATGTGTGATGGCCCATGTGGCTTTGTGCGGACCGTGGATGGGCCCACGGGGGAGTTCCTAACGGCTACTGGAGTCCTCCTGGGGGATCTCATTGCTCGCCTATCTCTTTGTAGTCGTGGTTGAATGCGTCCTCAGACGGGGTCTTGACATCATGGGCGACGGGGGACTCGCCATCGGGCCCGGGCGTTCCGGGCGTCGCTTGGGTCGGCATCTCGCGGACCTTGACTGGCGCGGATGGTTGGCTCTGGCGGCTGTCTGGTGTGTGTGCGCGGGTCTGCTGGCCTCGGCTTGGGAATGCTGCGGGACGGGTGCTGCCTGCATCTGATTCCATAAGACTGACTATGTGACGTCCGGGGGATGGTCATCGGCCTGTCTGCGCGGCAGGTGGTGGCCGACTCGGGGGGGTCAAGGACTTCAAGTAACTAGGGTACTATGTTGCCGACAGCGAGAAGGACTTCCATCGCGCAGGGGACGGGCCTTGGAGTGCTGCGGTGGACTACACCACTTGTGGCGGCGTGTCTCCAGTTCATCCGGGCTGGGGTTCTGTGGTCCTGTGTGGGGAGTGTCCTGTTGTATGGATCTGGGGCCTGGCCGTGGGGGTGGGGGGGGGAGCTGCAGGGTGGACTGGGTGGCGCCTGCGCCGGGCTTCTGATGCGAGTGCAAAACATATCCTGTCGTGAGCACGGGACCGGGGCGCAGATGTATGGAGATGGCCCTCCAGTTTCGTCTTCTGTTCCCAACGCGTGCGCGATTTGCCGGCACTGTCATCGGGCGATTGACCAAGTGGTCTCGGACGTCATATGTTGGAAGTTGCCATGCCAGAGCGGGGGTCGTCGCCCCTTTGGCTACATTGGTGTGATTGCTCGGGACGTCCGGCGGGATCCGTCTGGCATCCCCGACCTGGTGACGGCAGGGACATTTTGGCGCTACGTGGTGAACCCTTCGGGCTGCGACCGTTATATAGATATAGATTAAGATTGGATTTTGCTGCTTTAGCCGATAACTCTTTAACTCCGCGTTGTAGATAGTACAAACTATAACCTTTCTGAATCATTGTGGGTTCAAATACGTGGTATACTTTTCCAAACGATTGGATCAAGTAAAAGTTTTGACCCCGTACAAACTTTGTTTTGGCCCGCTCTTTGCTTATGTGCACCATTTTAGCACTTAAAGGTGCTCGTTCCGATTTTTGTCTATCGTATTCTCTACTTGATATGAGAGCCTGACCTTGAACACACGACCATCAATTACCGTGGAAACAAAATTGCGGTTTGATGCTAGGCACGATAATGCATAGTGCAACGCTCTACGGCGTAGTTTTTAATCTGTATCTTGTGAAAAAATGGATTTGAAAGTTGAAATTTCAGGACGACACTGAGCAAAATACGGCCTTCATCTGAGTGATGATCTGATTGATATTACTCCGGGTAAATCGGGGGGGGGTCCCAAAGACGATCGGAACAAGCACCATAAGCTTACTTTTCAGGGGTCCCGTCGGTGTCTACATATGTAATCACTCAAACTCTTTGAATGCCAGCTGATAGCAGTGACATATCGCTGCTACCATATGCGCTTGGCATGCTTTCTTGGTATACCGTGGTCATTCCTGTTTTCTATGGGCAAATTATGCGCCCGCAGGCGGAGTGCCCCTCTCTCGTCATGGGCGTTTCGGCCAGATCCCTCATAATGTTGCCTGTGTAGAGGAGAGTTAAGCGAGGTAAAGTGCCTTGCCCAAGTGGCAACAACACATTGGCGACAGCGGGGCTCAACGCCCCACCTTATTCCTTATGAGGCGACGCTGATCCCTGCACCACATTTGCTGTTTTTTTCTATCTCACTGTATAATGTTGTATCGGTCATGGGGCAAATATCTGAACGTAAAATGGATAACGGCTTGTTGACATTAACTAACTATCTTCTGTGTACAGCTCTTGTGGACTGTTGGACATAATTACATTTTACCTTTCGCAAACTTTGGTCACGTGGTACAGAGTAGGTGCGAAGGGTGATACAGGGAAGTATGCCTCCAGGCATTCCGGGCACGTTCCGTCAGCCTTGCCCTTACTTTGTAACAGGGTTGTCAGATGATGCTTTCAAAGATCCAACAACGTATAAACTGCTTCTTATTTGTATTGAAAACAACAGGGAATTTATGTATTGATTGCTCCCAAAGCTAAGAAAATTTAAACTCTTTCTTATAGTAAACACGTAAAACATACAAACAAGTGTACGGACACAAAAGTGTATCATTAATTAATTAATTCATTCAGCTGAACCCCTTCAAAGCTTTATAAAATCGTGTCAGATTGTATTGTATCCAGTGTAGTTTCCAACACTAGCTAACACTTGGCAAACTGTAATCTCTAAAATATATCTTACTGGTCGTCATATAATATTCAAGACCATAAAGAAAAAAGTTAATTCATTTCAGTTTTGATTATTTTTTATTAAAGGCTTACCAAGGTTGGACGTTCCCAACACACTCAAGTCATCTGTTCTAAAAAAGTAATCCAGTTGTTTCCGAACTGTAAACTATACATGTTCGGCATGTGATATTTTCCATTTTTCAATAAATGGCTTAGGCGGGAGTCAAAGTTATACTTTATACAAATTTAACCTTCTCAGTGCCGGTTTAGTCATTTACATGTTAAAACAAAATACGTTGTATTTTTAGTAAACGTATTCCAAATGAAGTAGTTTCTTGAACTATGAGTAACAGGTTGACATGTATGATTGAATTTATTCATTAATGACTCTTCGAAATGATACAAAACTGATATTCTCGCATGTTTGAGATCCTGTAATATTTTAGCTTGAAATCTACTAGAAATATAAAAGCGTACGACTGCTTCAGGACGACGATGAAAAATAATATTAATTTCCTTTTCCTGAAATACCACGCAACAAAACAAGATACTATGTTCAAAATATTTTTTCATACACGCGTAGGGTTCAAATATCATGCCAAAACAGGTTAGAAGACGTTGTTGGAACTAAACAGTCCTGTGAATACTAAGGACGCGTTGCCCGAGTTGCACCATGTCAGTTTCAATGTCACAAAGTTTGTAGATTTCTATCCCGTTATTGACTTCTGCCGAAAATTAGTAAAATTAAAGGCTACTAAAGGCCACAAGGTTAAAAATAAAACAGGTTGATTGTCCGGTTCTTTTGAAAAAGTTGGTGAGAGAGGCCTTACCTTTATTATTGGTATTTTATTATTTTTTTTCAAAGATGGCGCATAGTAAGAGGCCACATGAGGATTGCGTTTGCGTTGTGGAAAAAGTAGTACGCAATGGAACGTTGTAAATAAATGCCTAAACAAAAAATGAAAGGAATCTCTTTAAAAATAGTATACGAATTCAATAGTGATCCGATATTTTTTGTGACTTCGGTTTTCCACTTTCGTTTTAGCCCTTCTTTGTTCGCTGGTGTTGTGGTTTGAAAAAAAAAAAAATAACAAATAAATAACAAAAACATCGTTGCTGAGTCCAAAAAAGCGCAGTGGGCGGGGACGATCACTTATTTTTTACTGGCCTAAAACCTAATTATCATATCATGGGGTGGGGGGGGGGCGGTAGGAAATTTTCGAAGAGAGCATAATGACTGCATCACCCTTTTAGTACAAAAAGCACATTCGAGTATTTTCAAACAATTCACACTTTAGAAAAAACAGTTAAAAATGATTTTAAAGAAATTCGGTGGCTAAGAAGAAGAAACACACAAACATACACATACTTCAAATTCAAAATGGAGCCAAATTCCAATAATTTTAAAATATGCCATATAACAGCAAATTACCGCGACAAAAATAGACGAGAAGTAGTAATAGGTTGTGTTGCTAGACACAAGTAAGGTATTCGTGATATATGCGTCAATAATATGGCAGCCAAAACGTGAACATCTTCAAATAGTTTTAGTATATGTTGTTGTCTTAAGGTCCATATATGTTGTGCTGTTAGATTTCGTGTAAAACAATTGGTAGGGAGGGTGGGGGGGGGGGGTGAGAATGTGGTACCTGCTATCCCCCAACGGGATTATATACAGTGACCTCTGGGCACTAACGACTGAAATGTGAAAGAAGTGTTGTCCATACAGGAATGAGGTGCTGTACTATTTATTTAGTATATCCGTCCGAGTGTCTTGTCTCTCGGTACGTCATGTAAACCGTTTTTCTCCCTGTCACACACGACGTCGGACCATTTGCTGAGAATGCATAAAAGAGTAAGTTGCGTATATTTAGTGGAGTGCCTGAAATTAGTTCCATTTCTTAATGAGTCTCCATTTTATCCAGGTCATAATCAGGAACTGAACAAAAATGTCAATTGAACCATCAAACTGGATCCAATAGTGATTTGAATGCAAAATCACCCGGTAGCCCTGCTTATAAAACTAATTTGTCTATGTAAGTAAATATGAGAAAAAGTATTAAGCTAGTTGATAATGTTATGAGAAAAAAGAGAAACTTTATCTGTGGTTCAGACCGTCCAGGGTATCTAATTATAGTGTGATGATTATGGGGAGGGGGCACGGGTCCTATTCCTGTGCTTTGTACAGTCATGTTACTTTTATTCCTATTAAATCGACTACAATGATATGTATACTTCAGGTTCTTAAAAAAATCAAACAATTAAAAATACAGATATTAAAACCAAAGCACAAACTAAATTCACCAAAAAGCTCACTGTGTTAATTGAGAAAAAGCACTAAGTCCAGAAAGTAGCGATGACGTCATCAAACCAAAACTCATATGGGCCACGAAATAGCTGGCCGGGCCAGCGACACCGCACCGCGCCGTAGCGCTGCTATCCCGGGTCATGGTCAAATTGCGACTTATTGTTCCCCTCTTCCCTAACTCCTTCAGTAAGGGCCCGGATAGAACAACCGATCGTCATGGGTATAGGGTTATAGAGGGGGTGGGGTATGTCCACGCAAGCACAGTTCCTGTTATCAAGTGGGAATAATCATCGCCGCGTTAGCGAGAGGACCGGATCGAGGGGAAGGGTAGAATTTTTTTATAGTCCGACCGGCCTTATAGTCCACTACAACGTAAGAGATAGGGCACGTGATTCTTTTGACTATGGTTCCACGCTTTAGTCCGTTGTCATCTATGGAAAGAGCGGACCTGGGAGGCTAGGATTATGGGCGATATATACTGTTAAACCGGGGTTCGAGACCGTGAATTGATTGTATTTAATATAAGTAATGCCAATATGGTGGATGAAAAGACCAAACATAATACTGTTCAGTTACACGTTAAAATTCATCAAGTGGGAAATGGTATTTCATGGACTGGATGTGTAGCAGGCTTCTTTCCAATGAGTCTTCGGAAAACTTCACAAGCTTCATATTGAAAGGTACGGTGTCAAGAATACTTGTGTTATCTGAGATATTTGTCTTAGTGAGTGATGGGAGGAAGGGAAGGCGGTAGAAGGAAAAGAAGATGGAGATCTTGGGTGGCCGATTCGAACAGGGGCATCCGGTGCCCAGTTCCAATGAACAGGGAGGGAAAGTCACGAGGGGGGTCACGATTTCGTGGCAGTATGTGATGTTCGTACGATGAGTATTAAGGCTGTAACGTCCAGCATAGGTAAGATGTTTGTATATTGAAGTATAGAAAAAAGATGTTTCCATGACAGTCTCAAACCAAAATACGAAATGCGGTTTTTTTTTCTTTTTAAAAATTTTTAAAAAGGGATTTTCCACTAGAAATGCCTCAAATTATACGAGATGTTAAGTAAATCAGTTGCAAAAGCATCTTTTACTGTGAATTATTAGTTTATACACATAAATATCGATTTGGAAAAAAAAACCCTTTTCATGTCTGAAATGGTTAACTGTAATGGAAAACAAACTTATTTTTATGGCTTAAAAGAATTTTCATTTTATCAGGCTTGTAATTGGAATTATAGTGATTTGACATCAAAGATGGCTGCCTTATAAAACCACGGCCCACTTCTGTTGCATGTTTTGTAATTTTAAGGACTCCTGGCGCGCCACTCAGGTGGAGTCAGAGGCTTTGGCTGGAAGGCCGCTCATAAAACTTGATAAAAATTTTCTTGATAGGAATTTCGGAGTTGTCTAAATACTATTATCAATAGTTTTTATATAAGACAGAACCGCATTGTTTTTTTTTTTTTTATAAATAACCCATACACCTTGATACAGCCTGCTAGCGGACCTGCTTAGCATAACCATGATAAGTGCAATTTTGTCCAGTCCGCTGTATCTAATTAGTCCATAAAATAACTTTTAACCTTTACATTTTATATAAAGGACTTTAAAGCACCCCAATAGTTTACTAATTGTCATTAAAATTTTTCTTAGTCGAGACAGTAAATTTTAAATTAAATGATGTTAGGAATTGATACAGATTATAATAATGCAACAGACCTTGGCGATAAAAAGCACTAAATCTTAAAACTGAGTATGTTTTCTTTCAACATGGATTAGGTTTTTATCATTAACGGAACCAACCCACCAAAAGTAACAACAAATATAAAACAAAAACATAATAAAACAACCCACTTGAGAAAACAAATACGAAATAAAAAAATGAAGCAAATGAGACAAATAAAAATTACACAGGTATCAGCCCAATAAAAAAAAAAACAGATTGGAACACTGACGATTAAAGCTCTTTCGTAATCCCGAAAACAGATGTGACTTTAAAATCAATTCTCCATTTGTATTTAGTCCGATGCCATCGGAAAGCCTAGTAGTCAGCATGAGTGTGTATCGCTGTGAGTGTGTGTGAAACTTTAGTAAACATCTTGTGGTTGACACTTTTTCAACTTACTGTAGATTCTTGTGCAGAAATGGTATGCACGTTTACTACTTGGTATGTATTCATTGAGACCAGTGGTCTTAAATGGGCGTAACAGATGCGGGGTCAAAGGTCATTAAGGGGTCACTTAGGATCATTTATTGTTCTACAATTTCTTTGACACCTAAATCGGACGTCCTTTGGGGACCACGTTACATTTTTTATTTAAACTGGACTGAGAGTTCTCTCATTTTAGCAATACAATATTAAGTCGATTTCCAAAGCAAAAGCTTGAAAGCTCTGGGAGTTGTTTGAGATCTTAACTACAACCTCATCCAAATATGTTTTATAATTCATATCACAAAACAGAAAACATGGATAATCGATTCGGGAATCATTTTGGCAGAATTTCATAATCTGAAAATGCCTCTTTCGACTCATTAAAAAGCTTTACCTATATTTGAAAAAACTTTAAAATAAAAAAATGGATTTAGTACAATGGATTTAAAGTTGACACGGGTGAATTTATTCATGCTGTCACAAAATGATCCCAAATCAAACTGCATGAATTGCAGAACTTATGTTTCACAAACAATGTATTTGACCGAACATTGGGTATTGCTCTTGGTACCTTAAAATGTCAATCATTGGACTTCAACACGGGACTGGGATTGCTTCATTAAGAAATTAGAACCTTTCACCTGTTTGTCGAAAAACAAACAAAGGTTATCTCATACTC
Organism: Ophioderma brevispina; assembly: GCA_023653785.1. Lineage (NCBI taxonomy): Eukaryota > Metazoa > Echinodermata > Ophiuroidea > Amphilepidida > Ophiodermatidae > Ophioderma > Ophioderma brevispina. Next base: position 54,953 of record JAMKCH010071046.1, read on the forward strand.
TAGACATGGCGAGTAGATGGGTGTACGAGGAATCCTAAATGGCCGAATGTTCTTATCAGAGAAATTACCGGCGCTGCCACAGACCATTAGGAAGTTATTTATACAGTGATTAGTACCGGTTGCAAATGCCAGGCGCGGATCCAGGGGGGTGCCGGGGTGCCTTGGCACCCCCCCAACCCCCCCTTCCGGCCGCCGGAATTTTTTGGAGGGAAGTGATGCTGCTTCATTATTTTATTCCGCTCCATCTTGACATCTGGTGACCTCACTCCCTTCGTTTTAAATGTGTCGGTTGACATAAAGATTGCAAATTTTGCCTTCCCTAAGTTACTCCACCCCCCCCCCCAAAAAAAAAGTTTCAGAGTCTGAGATCGAATTTCCGGAGACTGAGGTACGAGCTGTCTTTCGGGGTGGGTCTCGCGACTGGCCAACAAATTCTCTATTGTATTTAGGACGACAACCATTTACTTCAAAAGGGAGGGGAGGGGGGGGGGGTTGGAGGTGTTCTAACAAAAACTCATCCTACCAATGAGCAAAAAAAAAAACTTTCCCGCTTTCCATTAACAAAAAAAAACTGGCCACCTTATAAAAGGTTTTTTAAAAGGTAATTACAGACCTGATTAAAGTGTTGGCTTTTCTCTGGTTGAGAAATTACGACACATTTGTCAGACAGGGTGTCTCAAAAGAACGTTACCCTCCAGTAAACGCCCATTTTTGCTTACTTAATCACTTTATCCTTTTTTAGATTGATTATGAAAAATATGTCCTCTTTTGAACATATGGTGAAAACAAGAAATGAAAACGGTGAAAAATACCACAAACCAATGACTATTTTCCCTAAAAATGATGCAAACCGACTTTGTCCACGGCTAGCAATAGCAGAGAAAAATGTACATTGTAATTCTATGGATTTGAGACACACGCAAGTACTCAATTTAATTAATTGTCGTGCCTAAAAGCACCTGGAACATGCACTTAATTGTTCTTTAACAAAGACGTGATCTAAATCTCTTCACCCGTCTCCCATCATATGCAAATATGAATTTGGTTAAAGCGCACTTTTAAATAATGGACGTGGGCGTGTTATCTCCTACGGATATTTTACTGAGCTGCTCTTGGGTTAAAAGGACCATCGTTCTTGAAGGGATAAAATTTCCTTAAAGTATGGTTCCCAGTAAGATGGCATCAAGGGAAACAGGAAAAAATTCTGGAGTCTCTCAAGACTTAAAAAGGGCAAGGAGAGAGGAGATGGTCACCAAAGAACAAGGACAAATCAGGCCGAAAATAATGCCGCAGTGCGTAGGAACTTGAACAATAAATTATAGAAACCAGCAATGAACCTTGTAGTGGGGGACGTATGGTGAACAGATATTATGTGAGTGTGCAAAATCCGGATAAAAGTGTTTTGAATTTGGCTAACACAGGACTATACATTGATAATCAAAAAAAATTATGGAAGGCACTTGCCACACCCATTTCATGGCCCCCAGCTGGATTTCAAGGTTAACAAGGTAAAATTTTTTAAAATGTTCCGATTGATTTGAAAAACACACCATGATGTCTGTTTGGTTACAAGGCTTCAAAAAGGTATAGTTTATGCCACCTGTGACTATAGTTAGGAATTATGGGTAAAACTGTAAAAATGGTAAAAAAGTAAATTTTGGTTGTACAGGGGTCAAAAATTAAAAGTTGTCCAATTTGTGTTAAAATGTGGTTCAAATTGTTGGTTTTTAGTCATAGAATGAAATACAGGAATAGTTTGACTGTCTTTACAATGTTGGATATTAACCAAATGGCGGATAAAGTCAAAGCTATTGGCAGCTATTGGATGCTACTGACCTGTGACCTATTTCTTTGGATAACGTAAAAATAAATAACAATAAGGCAAAACTATTCCTTATTTAAATCCTTTAAGCTAGGGAAACAATTTGCCCACATAAACGGAATAAAGCAACTTTAACTTTGACCCATGTACACACCAACATGACTTTTCACCATTTTTACAGTTTTTTAACCCATAAATCCGGAACTATAAGCCATAGATGTGTAAAACTATAATGTTTGAGTCCTTGTTGAACCAGACAAACACCATTGGTGCATTTTAACAATGTCGAACATTTTAAATTTTGACCCTGTATTACCTTCAAAACCCAAGCTGGGGACATTAAGGGGGTTGGCAAGTGTCTTCCATCATTATGGATTATTCAATGCCTAAGTACTTGTGTGCAAGAATTCACAATTTTATCCGGAAAAGCGCACACTTTACACTACAGTCCCCATGCATTGGAATATGAGAGTAATTGGCCAGGGGGTCTTAAACAATTTATGTTGGGGATATTTGATCCTGGGTTAATTTGCTATGAGAGCAGTGGCGAGTGGACAAAGTAGGTTTTCATCATTTTCAGGGAGTCATTGTTGGTTATTTTTTCACCGTTTTAATTTCTTGTCTTCAACCAAATGTACTAAAAAGTACATATTTCATAATATAAAGGATAATCGTGGATAGGGAATGATGAGTTAGCAAAAAGGCCTGTTTTCTTGAGGGTAACGTTTTCTGAGACACCCTGTACATTGAAGCGTTCCCGGACCAATCTTGTACTATCTTTGCATGCATGAAACGGGCCCTGTGCACCAACGTTGACGTGCTTCATTCACAAATGAGCCTTACACCAGTTTTCAGACCATTACTCAAATTGTTTACTAAAGTAGGCCTATATACTATTTTTATAATTAAAATTTTAAATGGGTCTATCAACTATTGAATACTCTGGAGCTCAGGGTGGTTTTGTATGCAATACAGGGTGTCTCAGAAAGGAAATTAACACCCTAATATAGGGACAATAACTTCAAAAAATAAGTATCACATTTGAGAATTTAAAAAGAATTTTAAACCACATTTTTTTAATTTTTTTAACATTTTATGTACAAATCACTTGAATGTCGGTCAGTAGTTTGAAGAAATAAGCGGATATAAACCACATGTCAATGTACAATTCCATACAAGTTGCGCACACTAATGCAGATTTTATGTTAAATACGGCTGATTATCGTGTGATCTGTCAAGCTGTCTTCTTTTCATTCCCCAAAGAACCGGCCTGTGAGTTTTGTTTTGTTATAGTACTAAACAATTACGAGTGACAATTATAACAAAAAAGCAACAAGAAAAATAAAACATGGTAAATAACAAGAAGATAATATTTATTAGAAAAAACACCAATAAAATCTGTAGAAAATGTGAAATATGTTAGTTGAACTAGGGGTTGCACTGCATAGAATGAATTGAGGAGTTTAATCAATACTTTAACAGGTGGATAAACTGACAATTAAGATTATTCACAATAGTTTTTTTCAAATTCGCCATCTTATTCCAATAAGAAGGTGGATTCTACATTTAAATAATAAGGGCATGATTTGGTCGCAAATTCAAATTCACGCGTTTTAATCATACCCTGTTATATGAAGTACTGCACGAGACAAGATGGTTGGTCAACATTGTCGCCCATACAAAGGCGTTGTGGTTTTCAGATATGCTCGAAACTGGTAATAACATTACTCTGTCAGGTAGGAATTTAGATTCCACCGAAAAATCCTCCTTGCAAGAACAATCAGGAAAATGTAAGAAGTACCTGAAACGGGTATCAGTCAAAATTTGAACCAAGAGTCACTGTGGAAGGCAGAGAACCGCACCGAACTTGCAGCCATCAGACGGAGTCGTCGTCTAAACCCAATACAAATTTGCAGGGACGTAACATGGGCCAACATCCATAGATCAAGCTTTAACAGGATCACCCGCTGAACATTAATTGTCGAAAAGACTAAAGATGTCGCTGACATTTCTTCCCCAATTTTTAGCTGAAAAAGAAAGATGTAAATTTATTTTATGTGCATATTTGTTGAAATGGTGCAAAAATCATTTATTATCTTATTTTGTTTTACAAGAATAACAATGAAACAGAAAATGAAAGGAGAGTATTGATTAGTTCTGCCTTTATGTCTGAATACTTTATAAAAACTTGGAAGGTTGAAGTCCATTGAAATGTGTTACTAATGTCTGATTTCTTGCAAAACTAATGAACCAAATCGAGTGATGTTACATTAAAGTATTGAAAAATTGGATGTGGTATTTAAGGGTTCTTTTTGAATTATCCAACACATGTCGATACCACTGAGAAGTAGGTCACCAATAGCTAGGTGAATTCTTTCTGAGAACACCCTGTATATGTCCCAAAGCAAAACTCTTCAGGAATCCACTAATGAAGGTCAGGAACAATTTAATATAAGTAGAAATTTAAATATGCCTTAAAAACTAAAATACCCCCAAAGTTTCGCCCGCACCCACACCCGCATCGCTATGCTGCACATGCCTGCATTGCGGACAATACACCAGGCAAAACAATTTGATTTTGCCCCCCCCTTGCAAGAACAGTTGGTCAGCATTATAAAATATGTTACAGTCAAATTAGCCTGAGAAAAGGTGTTTGGAAAGTCAACATTGCAGGTCCGCACTTGCCGCACCTCACACCCCGGCAGCTTGATATATACGTACTATCCATTAAACAACTTTGCATAACAAAGGTTAACCCATCAACTATATTATTTACTTTTTTTTTTTTTTTTTTTTTTGCATATATAAAATTGTTTCTATCAAATTGCATAGAAAATTGTGTTTTGGGAAAGCGAAATGCAAGGGTTACGTCGGAAGGGGGACACACCATCCCGCACCCACAGCTTGAACATATACGAAACGCTGTATGGGCACTTCATGCTTAATTCAAACAAAACTTAACCATCAACTAGAGATTTTACTTTTTTTAAATAATGATCATACCTATACAATGTTAAAAATAAACTTGTAAAAAAAACAGGCTTTGACGGGCAGCTGGGACTCACGACATGCAGAACGTAAATAACTAGAGCGTAAAAAAAATACAAAACCATTGCAGGGGACGTAAAATAACGGCGTAAAAATCCCACTTCAACGTTGTTGTGGTTTTTGACTTGTTTAAATAATATTAAGAATTAAAAACGTTATTACAAGCCTCTGACCAAATTTTCAATTTGTAGTATGGCAT